>CAUYPK010094057.1:0-17106 GCA_963574355.1 Loris lydekkerianus
ACATTAGTGCAATCAAGGGGTACAATGTGCTGGTTTCATATACAATCTGAAATATTTTCATCAAACTGTTCAACATAGCCTTCATGGCATTTTCTTAGTTATTGTATGTAGACATTTGTATTCTGCATTTAGTAAGTTTCACCTATACCCATTCTAAGATGCACCGTAGGTGTGACTCCACCAAATACCCTCCCTCCACCCCAACCTCCCCCCTCCCTTCCCTTCCCTCTCCCCATTCCCCATATTCTTGTGCTATAGTTGGGTCATAGCCTTCATATGAAAGCTATAAATTAGCTTCATAGTAGGGCTGAGTACATTGGATACTTTTTCTTCCATTCTTGAGATACTTTGCTAAGAAGAATATGTTCCAGCTCTTATCCCCACATTTGTGTCCTGATAAGCATGGCACCACCAAGATTTCCGGTGTCATCTCCCATTTTCTTTTTCCATTTACTTATATTCTGTCTAGATTTATGGCTATTGTCTGAATATGCAGCGCACTGTCATCTCTGCAGTTTTATCTTCTTAGTACCCCTTATCTGACCAAAATTGAACTTGAATTATAAGGCGAACTCCTATCACTTGTTTCCTTATCTTTTTTGCTAAAAGTTTTTTCTTTTTCTTTTTGTTTTGCTTCCACAAACTCTCACACCATTTAGCCTTTTTCATATTTAAATTACATTTGTCATTTTGTACATATTATATTCTACCTGGAGACAAGGATGGTGTCTTAAATATCTTTGTCACTGGAGACAAGGATGATGTCTTAAATATCTTTGTGGTACTTTTCTCCCAGATTTTTTGGCTCAGAAAATATTTGTTGAACTGAATTGCGTCTTACTTTTTAGATTCCTAAGACCTGGATCATATTTCTTTCTTTATGTTATCCACACACATTGTTCTCTCCATTTGCCCTACATTCAAGTCTGTATGAGTCACTTCATCCAAAATGTAAAAGACTATTTATGACGTTTTGTTGCTGTGCTGTTGGTATCCCTTCCTCCCTGTAACACTGGTGTTTATATGCACATGCCTTAGTATGAAGATAGCAAATACCTCCTGTGCTGTCATGGCGCCCACAGACCGTATCTTGTCTGAGTAAGGCCCTATTAAATTAATATGTAGGCATAGCATTTTAACCTACTTATAATTTTTCCTTTGACTAATCTTTCAGATTAGTGGTCTGCTTATAAGGAGGCAAAAGGAAAGTGAAGAATTCTAGGGTTCAAAGTAGAGTGATTCTGGAACGTGGAGAACATTTAGAAGAAAAAGAAATACCACCTGTGTATGAAAGAAGGGGAAGGGAGTTTAGCCTTATGAGGCTTTATCAAAGAAAAATGGTCACCTTATTCAAACAAGGAAGGAATTGTATAATTGTGTGTTCTGGACAGAATCCAGGTATCACCAAAGGTATATAAGCTGCCATGTCTGACTAAGACCCAGTCTTATTACTAGTCCTCTTCCCTTTAAACCAACTTGTCATAGAGTCACACAAATGCATTAATTTGCTCCTTTTTCTTTCCCATGTTTAGTATAAGATACTTCTCAGATACAAGTCTAACACATGTTCAGAGAACTTCTTTGTGTCTCGTTTTGCCTGATAAAGAGAATGATAATAGAGGAACCACTTCGAAGATGGAAAGGAAAAGATGTACTAGTTATCCCCTTCAGTAAACCATTAGCATATTGAGCATCATGTTTCCAATTTTTTAATCCTTTAAAGGGAATTTTTGAACTTATATTTCTATGCATAAAGTTTTAAGACCTTATTTTTCCATCTTTACCAGTCATCTACATCTTAGCTTAATTTTCATCTTATAGAAGTCAATTATTAATTTTTTGTTAATTAGTTAGATGAATGGTAGTTCTCAACCATCACAACCATTGATATGGGGGGGGGGAATGTATGTATCTCAGTATGTCAAGTGATATCTGAGAGGGGGATAAAAACCTAAGGCAATATAGTGTAGACAAAAACTAGATTTGATAGATCAAAGAAGACTTTAGGAGGAAATGGTGTACAAGAGAGTTATCATGTAAGAAGAATTTGGAGTAGTTGGTAATAGAAGATGAAATTTGGTCAATCCAAGTAGAATGAAAACATATGCTAAACATAAAGTTAAAAGTAAATATGGAGTAGGGAACTATGGGGATAGTAAACCATTCAGAGTTTAAGGTTGGAAGGGAAATAGAATGGGGAAGGAGAAGTGTAGGAAGACAGGTAGGAACCAGGCGGATGGTCTTTGATGCTTTGAACTTACTCAATGGGGAGTCACTGACAGATGCTGACGTGACGGTATTCATGACCTGGCTTGACTTGCATTTAGGAATATTAAACCATCAGCAGTATATATGATGAATTAGAGTGAGTCAATATTAGAGGCAGGGTCATTAGTTAGTTAGAAAATGTTTTAATAATCATGATAAGAAATAATAAAAGGCTGAACTGAGAAAATGGCAGTAGGACTATAAGTAAAAAATGAGTGTAGTACTTAAGGGGGTAGAATCAGCACCCGTAAGGAAAACAATGGCTGAAGCTTGGCAGCTGACCATTTGTCATTAGAAAGACGAAATTCAGGAAAGAGATTAGGTCTGGGAAAATGAGAATGAGCTCAGTTAGGAGGTCTATAAATACATAGGTCACTATGAAAGTTTTGAGACAGACTGTGTTATCTTCATTATTTCACAAGAAACAGCATCCTTTCTGATTCACCCATGCAAGTTTCAACTTGCTCAGTTTATTTGTGTTGCTGGGAAGGCTTCATGTGTTTCCATCCACACAGATTTTACCTTTCTTGATTTTTATGTATCTCAAAAATTTCATAATGGTCCTTGTACAAACTTAGCTACTAGGTAGGTTGCTTAATTGAGTGAAAAACAGGGTACAATACCTAACAGAGACATGTGGGTTCTATTGTGTAGTACAGCAGTTCACAAAATTAAGTTTGAATCAAAATCACCAGCAAGCCTTTGCAAACACAAATTCCCTAACCTCATCCCCAGAGTTTTTGATTTTGTGGGTCTTGATGTGGCCTGATAATTTGCTTTTTGAACATACTCCAAGGAGATGTTGCTATTGCTGATGAACAGCTTTGAGAATGCTGACTGCTTTGCACAAAGTATTATAGCAGGAGGTACATGAAAATCACCTGAGGAGCCTTAAAGTCCTTCCAGTACCTGGGCCCAAACCACATCTTTTTATTTTATTTTTTTAAGTTCTTTGGATGATCTCACTGGACAGCCAGACTGAAAACTACTAATCAGATCTTCTTATTTTTAAGACACTAAAAATTTATATTTTTATATATATTTTTTTCCAATTTTTATAACATTGCATTATCCAATAAACAAATATGTGGAGTCTCAAGTTGGCCAGCCCAGTTGCATGACTAGGACCACATCTGGCTCTAAGGGTCACAATAGGCAGTTGAAATGTATGGCTGGATCCTGAAAAGAGCATTTGAGTTGTGTATCTAGGTATCTATCTATAACTTGTGGGACAAATCCAGCAAGCAAATGAAAACCACAAAGTTTGATGCTGTCCAAATAAGATGGTTATTTTAAAAAGCTCTTCATCTTTTTTGCCATTGCCCATTTTTAATCAAAGTACCTTGTTGTGTATGCATCTGTGAATCACATCATCCAGATTAACTGAACCAAACGATGCCAGCATCTCCTTATCATTTATTTCCTGCATGCGACAGATAACACTCCCACAAGATGAACTCAAATTTAGTGCTTCCAATTTATCCATACCAATTTCACTTTTAAAATCCATTAATACAATTTAATTTCCTGACATAGAATATTGACAAGCACTCATTGATATATCCCAAGTTGCAGGTTACTGGTACAAGTAATTAGCCTTTGGTCCTTTTAAAATAGGATTTCAAAAGAACTGGATGCATTGTACACAGTTACAAAACTGCTTAATATACAGCAATTTAGGAAAACATCTTCAAATTTGACTTTACGTCTTTTTCTTAATACAATGCTGAGGCTTAATTATAAGTTACTCATAAAACCATTTTTAAAATGATGCCAGAGAGAATTTGGTAGTCATGAAGACAAGCTCACAGATGTTTTTACAGGTCCGGGTGTTTTCTTTGATTTCTGTATTTGTTTTTTTCCCTCATAGAGAGTGTTTACCCACAGTAAGAGAGTCAGACTTGTGTGCCTACTTCTTTCCCTTGATTAGACGCCTTTGCTTTGGCTTGGTGTGAAAAGAGTGATAATTAAAACTGAACTTGAAGAAAGTATGGGAAACTCAATTCTTGGGTTTAGAAATAGTGACAACAAAAACAACAGCAAACATTCAGGTTGTACTTAAGGTGTTGGGAATTTTTATATGTACTGCACATACTAGCTCCTTTTATTCTCATAAAGAATGGAGGTGATTTTATTTTATTTTCTAATTTTTTTTAATTTCAAATTAATATGAGGGCACAAATTTTTAGATTACATTGTTCTCACTTCCAAGGTAAAGTCCAAGTTGTAGTTGAGCCCTTCACCCAGGGGGCAAGCTGAACATGTTAGGTGAGATTCCACCAACAGCCCTCCCACCCCCCACAAATAGCCCTCCCCCTCCCCTCTGCTTTTACTCCCTTCCTCCTTCCTAGGCTGTATTTGTGTTTTATCATTCATGTAGGCATGTAATTGTTTATATATTATTTTCATATTAATATTGAGTACATTGGATATTTTTTCCATTCTTGAGATATTTTACTAAGAAGAATGTGTTTCAAGTTCATAAGGGAGGTGATTTTATTATCCCTGATTTAGGGATAAGAAAAACAAAGGCCTACAGTGATTAAGTGACTTGCAAAGGCCAGGAAGCTAGTAAGTTACAGGGATTTGAAGCCAGGTTTATTTGATTCAAAGTAAATGTCTTAACCACACTGCCCTTCTATCTACTTGATATATACCAGTACTACTGAATAAACATACTTTCTTCACCATGCAGATAATAAAATAAAATAAAAACAACAGATGTATCAAATTATTTGTTTCAGAGAATTCATCTTCTCACACCCTTAATATTCAATAATTAAGACATTTGTCACTCAGCACAATCAAAGAAAGGTTACTGTGAAATGAAGCCATAGGGTTAGAAAACGGAGTTTAAATCCATGTCTGCTCCATAGGCCTTGTAGTAGAATAAACAAATACTGAGTTCCTCTGGGCTTCAGTTTTTTACCTAAAAGTGTAGATTCTTTTAAACTATAAATCGGAATTTTATGAATTAACTTGATTTCTAAGATAAAATGAAAAAGGGACAAGAGAATTATCTGGAGATTATTTTCTGCTATGACTGCTATTGTATGGAAAAGTTGTTGATAACTTCCATTATATGAAATTTGAAGAAGTTTTTGATTATCTGGCAGTTTTAAAGATACTGTTTCTTATACCATATAAAGGCATTTTAAATTAAAGGGACACAAATTTTGAAAAGTGTATGTAAATTATATAATACATGTTGTATTTGATAAAATGATGTGCAAATTCATTTTCTTTCCATGTAAGAGGGATCCTATTTTGATTTTAAAATAAGAGCTGGGAAAACAATTTCCATCTTATTATTATTGTTGTTTATTTATTTATTTTTGAGACAGAGTCTTACTATGTCACCCTCGGTAGAGTGCCGTGGCGTCACAGCTCACTGCGACCTCAAACTCTTGGTCTTAAGCAATTCTCTTGGCACAGCCTTCTAAGTATCTGGGTCTACAGGTGCCCGCCACAATGCCCAGCTATTTTTTTGTTGTTGCAGCTGTCATTATTGTTTAGCTGGCCTCGGCTGGGTTCGAACCCACCAGCCTCGGTGTATGTGGCTGGCACCATACCCACTGTGCTACAGGCACTAAGCCTTCCATCTTAATATTAAAGACAAAGGGTAATAAAATAGGGAGGATCAGGGTTGGTAAGGAACCAAACAACATTAACAGGTGGGTAGATAGTAGATGGCTTGATATCCAGTGTCTGTCCAGTGTGTATGTATAAGATTCGGGTTAACAGTATTTTAAGAATAGCACTTTTTGTTTGGAAACAGGAAAAAAAAGAAAGAAAGAATCGCATAGGGAAATGTAAATGGAAAAAATTAAATTACAGAATTTATATAGAAAAAAAAAAAAATAGGGTTATTCTGTCCCAGAATATAACAACACACTGCACTATCTTTGTAGCAATGGTCTGGAAATTAGTGTTAGAGACAAAAGTAAATTTTCCAAAATTTACTGTGGCATCTGAGCTTCTTGTGCACTCTATTTCTAGGGTCTAGCAAGGTGCCTTGTACATAAGAGACCCTCTTATATGCTTATACAATAAATTGATCCTGACTATATTGAACATTGAAGTACATGGTAAGAAACTGGGTCACATAAAGAGGAGGGCAGCAAAGCTGGGAAGAAGGAACCTTGGAGTTAAGTCTACGAGAAGAGGCTGAATAAAATCTGGAGGTTAGGTGAGGTTTTCAGGGAAATCAGAAAGCTGGTTTTGTGTAGTCAAACGATTAAAATATATCAAGGAAATGACTTTAATTTATATGACTACTACAAGGAAAGATTGGAAGAATCCTATCTGTAGTGGTGAAATATTTTGGAGGAAGTAATGAAGACCAGCCCAGTCTGTACAAAGACAGCTGCGGGCTGTCTGAGGTGGTGGTGAGGACTTCCTAACAGGAGACCTGCTAAGGGAGAAGGGACACACAGCCAACCAGGCAGGGCTTTGAGGAGGGGATGTGAACAATAAACCGTGTTGAATTTATAGTTTGGGAGGCTTTTAAGATTTATATAACTGTGAACTAGGCATTTAGCTTTGGGCCCAATGCTATGTATATCATCTTATCATATCTGATAAACCAACTTTTCGGAACATAAAATCCTGTACTCATTTTAACTTACTTGAATCGGGCAGTTAAAATGTGGTAGAATGAGAGCTGGACTGGACTCCCAACCTGGTCCTGTTTCTCCCGCGCTAGGTCATCACCTCACTTAGTGAAAATTGTCCCATCATTGCTAACATGGCATCGTAACACTGAAAATGGCTGTGCAGGTGAAAGAAGATGCATCCTGAGAAATGAGAAAACAAAAGGAGGTGAGCATTTGTGAATTCTAAGAGCTTAACTCATGCCTGGAAATATTCTTACTGGATGTGGAGTTCCAAACCTGTAGAAAGTGTTCCCTCTTAAAAGGGTGATTTCTTTTCTTCTTTCTACAGAACTCCCCAGTGACTACGAATCCAGTTTCTAAAAAAACAAAAACACACACAAAAAAAGAGTCGGAAACACACTTCCGATAATGAGGACTTAAAAAAAGGCTGATGTTATCCCTCGCCTTTAGGTCCTCTGGCTGTGGCTAGGGAAGCACGTTCTGTGTGGAGCCTTCTTGTGCAGAACTTTTGACATTGATTAGAAATTGGCACATCATATCCTGACATGTAATGCTGGAGGGAGAACATCGGTCTAAAACCCTTGGTACCATTGTGCTTCTGAGACTGGTAAAGACACAGCTCTGACGAGAGCAGTTGCCACACGGCCATGTGTTTTTGTGTGTATTTCTCTTTCTGTGATGTGTCACTGATGCTACCCAGCTTATCCCATCAAAGCTCAAATAATTAGCTTTTGAAATTATTAACAGAAATTAGTGTTATCTTTTTGCTTCTCTTTTAAAAACTCCATATTTTTTGTGAATTTTAATGTTGAGAAGAAAATATGAAAGGGAAGATTATCAGTCTCCAGGATGCCACAAAAAGGAGGCACATTATTTATGACTTTCAAATGACAAATTTGGAAACTGCTTTGAATGCAGGCAGGCTACAAGGTTGATATTAAATGTGACCTTTGAGTTTAACAGTCACTGGCAAAAACCTTTAATTTGTCTATGCAAATTATACTGGACATTACTGACCCAGAGGGGACAGACAGCTGCAAGAACTATTTCTTGTGACTTGCCATCTTCAAAGTAACAAGTTGTTCGAACTTAATCATCTTCTCTTCACTTCATTTTTACATAACATTTTTAAATACAAGTTATTTGTTTGTTTTTCTGGAAGTAACTGTCTGAACTAAATCGGACCTTGGCATTTTATGGCAAATCCCTTCCCTGCTCCAGTCTTCCATTTTTACATCTGCAAAACGACAGCATCAGTATATAGGATTGATATATTTCTTTCTAGCTCTACATCTTGACTACTTAACTGTCCTGTTTTTATTGTTTGTAAAAGAATAGCTGTTAATCATGACAACAACTCAGAGGTTTGCAGCCATGTAAATGATGCAAAGGACATCAAGTTCATCATCTCCTCGGTGATCTCAGTTTTAAATGTAAGCTCTTCTGTGCAAGTCTATATAAATGACAGTATCACAATTGCAGAGAGGGTGCATTTGCAAAATAAGTTAGGCAAAACAGGAGTTAAATTGCATATACATGTTACTCAAGTTGCAAGCTGGGCTATTTAAGGGAATACTGTAGGCTGTTTAATGTTCCTGTATTTAATGTGGGAGAGACTTCGCTTTGGAGCAAGAGTCTAAACTTTGGTGTTTTCTTATTTCTTCTAAAATACACAGTTATTTAGGGTTTATTACATTCTTTGAAAGGAAAAAGAGATTTTATGTTGTGACTTGTTAAAAAACATGTAGAAGTTTTTACCATGCAACAGATCTTACACTTTCTTTAAAATTTATTTTTAAAATAGATTTAGTCGTTTCACTCACTAAAATGCCATTCACTTCACATATCTACAATTGATCTTTTACCCCAGATACCCTCAATCCAGTGGGTTCTCCGGTACAGTTAAAAGAAACTCTACCCTTCCAGTTACTTAAAACAAACTACAACAAAAGTCTCAAAATCATCCTGACTCCTCTTTCTTCATACCCACATATAATTGGTTAGGAAATTTTTGTGGTTATATTTTTTTGAAGTATGTGTATGATCTGACTACTTCTCACCTTGTCCGCGGTTTCCACTCAATTCCAAGCCATCACCATTTCCCCTGTGAAGTATTGCAATATTCTCCTAACTGGTCTTCCACTTCTACCATTGTCCTCTTGGAACCCACTTAAAATAGCAGCTAGAATATCCTTTCATAACGTGTTAGACACGATGTTTTACCTCTGTTTTAAACCCTACACTCTCTACTCTTTTCACTGAACGGCAAAATCTTTGCAGTGACTTTAAAGGATCTAACTCATCACTATGTTTCTGACGTCATATCTTTGTTGTTCTCCTCTTTCCTTATTTCTCTCCAGCCATTCTGGCATCATCACTGGTCTTTGTCTCATCTACTCTGATGAATTTATGGACCTATTAAAACTGCACATCCTTCCTGCATACATAACACCTTATCCCCATTCATTTAATAGCATTCATTTTTTTCCAGTATTACATCTTTTGTCTCTCTTCTGCTTTCTGTTAGAATATAAACTCCATGAAGATAGAGATTTTATCTCTCTTCCTTGCTACACTCCAATGTGTAGAAATCTAATTCATTTAACTGTATGCTAAATACTGAGGTCAAGCAGTAATACAATTGTTCTTAATGTTCAACTTCAAAAAAATCCTAGGTGACTATACAACTGTCTACTCTTAGATTTGTTTTCTGTCCACTGTATGATGACTTTTCCAGAATTTTATTAACAGGAAGTTATATATGGAAATACCTTTCTTAGAGATCTACTTGCAAAGATTCAGTTATCTCTACTCTTAGTGGGACATGAATTACTCCCAGTTTTTTGTGTGCTCCAGGAATTGTTTGGCTTTGTCTGTATTTTAGTGGGTTTTTCCACAGCCTTGAGTGGTCTCCTCTCACACATAGGCAGGCCAGTATTCATGCAAATACTTAGGTGATCTCTCTAGAAACATAGTTTCCTCTTTTTCTCAAATACTGTACCTCCCCAAATTCTAGCTACATTGGCTTTCTGAGGTCCAACTTCCATTTCCACAACTCAGAGAGTCTCCTGGGCTATCTGGGTTCTTTCCTTCTGTACTTCCTAGAAATTTCCTTCACAGGCATGCTCACTGTGTTTGTTTCCCACCCTCAAAGATCACAGTTGTTCACTGCGTGTTTTCCAATGTCTGAAAATTATTGTTTCATGTATTTTATACAGTATGATTTCTGGTTATGTATATTGGGGAGGTTAATCTAGTCACTGTTCATCCAACATGGCAAAAACAGAGGCCCAGTGGAAAAATACTAAAGCCAAATTTCTTTTTTTTTTTTTTTCCTTTTTAAATAGAGAAACATATAAATGAGTCAGATAAAAAATGGCATACAGCAATATGAGTAATTTTCATGCATATAACTTGCAAGTTATTAACAGGAAAGAGATAAAGTTTTAAGTCAAGAAGGTTTGATATCTGGTTCCATCAGTTGCAGATTTTGACCTTGGACAGGTCACTTAGAGCCTTAATTTCATTAGTGTTTTAGGAGAAATGGAAATCTTCCTGCTTTAGCACAGAGTTCCATCAAGGATCAAATCATTTGTGGATTTAGGATTAGACTGCTCGTGGATACCAAAACTCCTGTCTCTAAAATCTTGTCTCATGTAAATGTATATTCTTATTCACATCATCATTATCTATCAAGCTAGAAAATTCAGAATAAAACTTTTTTTTTTAGCAGAAGAATAAAACATTTTTTCTGAACTTGTCTTGTTCATTGTTATCCTGACAATTTATGTAGACAAGAATACATTGTCTTTTGATAGAAACTTTGTCAATGAAGATTATTTTTTTTTTTTTAACATAACAGCCAAATTCATAAAACCAGTGGTTTAGACAGCACAGGAGCTTGTTCCTATTACACAGAAGATGACTGAGCTCTATAGTCTATAAATAGCATAAAATCTCCAGAGGACCCTGGGACCCAGGTTTCTGTATTTTCACATTGACGTCCCCAGTGATCACATTCATCACCTCTTAATTCAAAATGGCTGCTGGGGTTCTCACCATTGCATCCATATTCCATGGTGATGAGGATAATGATGACAACAACTGGAAGAAACAGGGAACAACAAAATGTTTTCTTTCAAGCTAAATCAGCTCATTTAAATCATCTTGTCTGAAAGTCTCATAATCTACTTTTGTTTATATTACATTACCTGTAATTTAGTCAGATGACCAGTATAACTATAAAGAAAGCCAGTAAATGTAACCTTATTTTTTCCATAATGTGTCCATAGAAAGTACTTTATTATCAGAGACCTAAAAATATTGAAAGGCAACCTTCAGTTTTGGCCACATACCTTTTCTTTATCAACAGAGAGTCTTCTGAATTAGCTCAACGTGAAGTACTTTAAGATGTACTGTACATATGTGCACAGTGAGACACTGTGAGACAATAGCTAAGTTAGATTCCTGTGACATAGCAGCTGATAAGTATTTGTCTCTAAATAAAATTTATCTATTGTGAAAAAGTAAATTCACTACAAAGGATTTATTCTCAGGAAGGAGAGTTTTAAAAACCCCCTGAAAGAATTCTTCAAAGAGGATTCTCAACAGTTCTTTTATTTGTTTGGTTTGTTTTAAACATGAGATTCTGCAACATTTATTTGTATTATAGAAATGATCCTGTTACTGTAAATAATAAATCTTGGGGGAAAAGTCTATTCCCAAGAAGATTCGTATTGATTAAATTTCATTATTTTGAAATAGTTTTGTTTCATGATTTGATATATATAACATTCACATTCACATGTTTTCTTTAATCTGTGTAGCAAAGGTCAGAATTTATCTGATAACAAATTGTGGACAAAGAAAAGCAGTTAATTTAAAATTATGCATGACAACCAGGCTTAAAAATAATAAACATTCTTGTACAGAGACTCAACAGCTATATTTCTGTCTCTCTCTATTAACCTGACTATTCATACTGTCACATGTATTCCCAACAGTGTTTTGAGCTATTGTTAAAATTTGTGGGATGTGCTCTATAAAATTTCATAACACATGTTTTCTTTATTCTGGTTTCTTAAAAATCCATCTAAATGCTTTTAAAAATCAAATTTCTTTTCCCATACCTTCACACATGTTTTATGTTCATTCCATGAGGACTTTTAATAAGAACTCTTCAAAGTACGTTTTTCAGATTTTCTTCACTTCCCCTAACTCTGTCAAATAGCTAATGAGCCGTAAAGGGATGGGTAAACGCACTCAGGGACTTGCTATTTAAGGGAACCTTGGGATCCTGAAATGAATCCTTTTGTAAACCAACAATTGTTTCCTCAGTGGAAATAATTACCCTGTAATTTATGTGGCCGTGAGTGGGATTTTCCTCTGTTTAGTGTGGTGAGTGTGGTTTGCACTGGATGTCCTGCGGGCACTGCCTCGGCGTGTCTAAAATGGTGGCAGGGAGCCCAGTTGGAAGGCTGTCACTGTAAGTCTTGACGCTGGTTTCTCTAGACTCTAATTCGTCAGTCTTCTGATGCCAGGGAAACGTTTCCTGAAAAACAAATGCACTCATTTCACTGCTCTGCTAAAAACCTCTGCTGGGTCCCCACTGCAGATTCTCACCCTCCACTGGATGGCTGCCAAGCCCTTTAGCAAAGTATTGATGGCCCTACACGTCCTGTCCCCAACTGCTTTTCCAGCAGCATTTCCTGGTCTTCCCCCTACAAACCATATGCTCCAGTCACACTTCACCTCTCTCCACTCTCCAAATACACAGAACATTTCATACCTCTCTGCATTTGCTTTCAGCTACGCCTGGATTGCTCTGTGTTCAATACCTTTTATACCTGAGGAATTCCAAGCTTCAGCTGAAATATCACTGCTCTAGTTTCCCAAGTCAAGTCACTCATCTGCTTTTTTATTGCAGTAGCAGTCTGCTCATATCTGAGATTACTCACATTACATTTTATTGTAATTATCTCTATATGTCTCCACACTAGCCTTTAAGTTTAGGAGCCATGTCATAATAATCTTTTTATGTTAAGGATGAGTAACATTTGGATGCTTTCTATTTCACTGAGGAATAAGTAGATGTCCAAAGATGAAAAGGAACCTTCTCCTGTCAATAGCCTGAATTCAAATCCATTTTTGATGCCAAAGCCTAGGTATTTTTTTCCTAATGTAACATGTTCTTTCTTCAGGATTTGACACCATGATCATGTCTAACACATGAAAAACTATTTGAGACTGAGTTTAAGCTAACTCTAAAAATCATAATTTTCCTTAGAAGATAAGATTTAACATCATCGAGGTTATTGTAAAGGAAATGCCAGATTTAGTTTACAGAGAGGCCTTCTGGGAATATTTAGAGCCAGGCCACTGCTTTGAAAGGTTAGATGTAACTACCCTTTCAATAAAACATTAACCTTTATTTTATTTTACCCACTAACTGTTTGTTTCAGCAGCAGTGAGGCAAGAAATAAAGAAAGAGGAATTAAAATTTATAGATGGGACTGCCATCATCTGTCCTGCCTTCTTGCCTTATGGAAAACTTTTTTAGAAAGTGTACGAAAAGATTAGAGGGTTGTGTTTCAAAATTTGTAATATGGTTTGAAAATGCTTATATACTAACAGATGCAGAGGGTGCTGTTAGAAATAGACTAAAAGATGTAAATAAAGAGATTCATCCATATTTCTTATGTAACTGTGTAGTCCCAACTTGAGAGTATAAACACGAAACACATTATGTTTTGCTTTGTTCTGTTTTGTTTAGTTCTTCTGTATAACTACTTTCGACTGTATTTTGTCAAATGCTTTCCTGCTTATTAATAACGTACTGGATGGATTCTGTTATTATCCAGTCACTTGGTCCACTTTCGCCCAAAATTTTGATCTCAGATTTGATTCACCTTACCCTCTTTACTTTTAGAGATTGAATCTATAATCCTCCTTCTTTGAACACTTCTGGGCCTAGAGGCTTCAGTGTTTCAGGGGAAGAGAAAAGGATAGAGATGGCAGAGATCTCCCGTCTAGACACACGGAGATAGTGGACTGATGGCCATGGCGTGGCTCTGGATTAGCCTGGTTCTCTCTGGTGCTTTCTTTCCATTTGATTATGGGATGTAATAGTCTCTACATAAGAAATATGCATGGTTTTGTTGGCATAATGTTCAATTTCCTGAGACCCTTTCTGAAAGGTAGCTGTGTCTCCAGTACCCCATCAGTGATACATCATAGTAACTCTCCTCTGAGTGGAACATCTCATGCTTTGCCCACAGCCAACTGGATTTTTAACATGCAGGGGGCCATGAGGAATCCAGGGGTCTTTTTCTGGGTATGTCCAGGGATGTAGAGACTGCAATGGAGTGGGTGTCACCCTCATCTTCCATGCACACCACACCACTGCAAAGCCACCTCCATGACTGATTCTAGCAGTCTGATTTCTAAGGCTCTTTCTCAGAAATGGGCAGCATTTTCTGTGTCCTTGTAGGCCCGATACTTGACGTGGCAAAAGTCACATTCTTACAAGAGCTCCTTAATCACTTCCTACTCTAGCTACGCTATCGGGGCAGGACTATTGATTTGCACAATTCACCAAGAATCTAGTCAGGAAATAAGATGCAAGTCTTCTTGAGAAGACCTCAAATTTTATGAATGATACTCTTAAAGCCTCCCTCATTTGGCTGCAGGAGTTTCCCTTCCTCCAACCCACAAGGAGGAAAGGGACCTCATTATCTTCTTGAGCATGTTCCTCAAAAGATCTCAGTCCAAGAAAACTCCTCTCATCTCTAGTCCTTTTCTTTTATTAACTTGGGAGTCAGCTGTGGAACGGTAGTTGGTGGTAATTTTTCTATTCCTTAGTAATTCTTCCATCTCAGAAAAAGGGTACATGGTTCTAATTCTAGGAAGCTTATTTAGAATATGGAGCACTTAATAACAAATATTTTAATCATGGATTTAGCTATAATTCTGAGACCACACAAAAATCTACTTAAAAGACCTATTGCCTTTAGAGATTTTTGAAATTAGATTAAATTAATAATTTTTTTCTAATGACTATCATAATGAATACACCCAAAAGATAATACAGGTTACTTCTGCCACTGCCTACTCATAGGCTACAATTATATTAGGAAGAAAGAACTGTCTTAAAAGAATATAAAGCACTTAGTAATTGACTGTGATCAGGATAAAAGCACTGGGTAATGAAGCAAAGTTGTCCGTACTTGTTAGGAATGATGGGCATTGCCGGTGCGAATATGAACAAAGGTGAACCTTTTCTTTATGCAAATATGAAGAAAAGTGATATTATGAGGCCTGACTGAAAGGCAACAGCCTGGTTTATAAAAGGATAAGTATATTTATCTGGTGGGGGAATGGCATTTCACAATTCTTTCCCCAGGCAAGTGTGACTAAAATGTATAGCTACACTGCCCAATACAGTAGACACTAAACTCATGAAGCTATTTAAAATTAAAAATTTAGTTTCTAAGTAATAATAACCACATTTTAAGTGCTCAGTATCACATGTGATTTGTGGGTACTGTATGCATAAATTGACCATTTCCATCATCACAAAAAATTCTACTGGACACATTTACAAGTTGATACTCTTACTTGCTCTGTAATGAGAACAATGGGCTTTTCTCCCATCTGCGTACTCAAATCTACCTCGTCTGGGTCTAAGAGATGAGCAAGGAGTTGATATGGGCTAGGTGGATATCTTTTCAACCTTTTTCCAACTCAGTTTTTGGGTGACCTTTGACACCTCAACTATTTGAAAATTTCCATCTGCCACTGACCCATAATTTGGGTCAAATCACGAATAATTTGTGATTTGAGGTGACCTGTGACACCTCAACTATTTGAAAATTTCCATCTGCCACTGACCCATAATTTGGGTCAAATAATCACAAAAAATAAAGTTGACACCTCAACGATTTGAAAATTTTCATCTGACCCATAATTTGGGTCACATAATCACAAATAATGAATCTGACAGATGTGCTTTCTTTACTGCTTGATGAATCATTCAAATAAGTTGACTAACATGACTGACTGTTTTTGGGACACATGAAAACCTGGCCTTTATTTCTTAGCTGTGCAGGAGGCCCCAGAAACTCCTAAAATTGAACTCATAGTTAAGAATGTAACTTGACTTGTTTATTAGAAATGATTAAGCTATTTCAAAGGCAAACATGTATCT
This sequence comes from Loris lydekkerianus, assembly GCA_963574355.1. Lineage (NCBI taxonomy): Eukaryota > Metazoa > Chordata > Mammalia > Primates > Lorisidae > Loris > Loris lydekkerianus. Next base: position 16,090 of record CAUYPK010094057.1, read on the forward strand.
AAATCCTTAGATATATAGACACGTAATATTTACTGAAGAGTTTAACATGGTCTTCAAAACCTTACTTTTGTTGACACTTTTCAATAAAGCTGTGTGCAAATGAATGAAAATAAAGTTGTACCTCATTAGTTAATTTCACGTAATTCTAAATACTTTTAACTAGAAATGATTTCTCTAGTTAAGGTGAAAGACAGATGATAAGACAAATGCATATAAAAGTTGCAACTTATTAGGAAAGAAAATCCTCATTTTGTTCTGTTAGTCTCCTTGGCTAGAAGAAAGCATTATTTATATCAATGGGACAAGTACACACACATCCAAGTATGTAATATTTTTAGAAACGTTGGTTTTATAAAGGACCCACACAACTGTCTTGACTAGTCTTTTTCCACCTAATACCTGGGCTGATATTTTTAAAAATAAAAAATAAAAATAGATGAACCAATGAAATTTCCTGGCATTGTACTTTCACCACCAAGCACTGTGGCAGGTAGTCATTACTTGCCCTCGTTAATGGAGAAAGCCCTAGAAATGTGGAAAGTAAAGATAAAATACTAAGTTCTTTTTTATTATTATTAAATCATAGCTATGTACATTAATGCGATCATGGGGCACCATACACTGGTTTTATAGACCTTCTGACACATTTTTATCACACTGGTTAACATAGCCTTCCTGGCATTTTCTTAGTTATTGTGCTAAGACATTTACATTCTACATTTACTAAGTTTCACGTATACCCTTGTAAGATGCACTGCAGGTATAATCCCACCAATCACCCTCACTCTGCCCATCTTCCCGCCTCCCTCCCCTCCCTTTCCCCCTTCCCCCCATTCTTAGGTTATAACTGGGTTGTAGCTTTCATGTGAAAGCCACAAATTAGTTTCATAGTAGGGCTGAGTACATTGGATACTTTTTCTTCCATTCTTGAGATACTTTATTGAGAAGAATATGTTCCAGCTCCATCCATGTAAACATGAAAGAGGTAAAGTCTCCATCTTTCTTTAAGGCTGCATA
>CAUYPK010094065.1:0-19383 GCA_963574355.1 Loris lydekkerianus
GTGGTTTGGTTATGGCAAATTTCTTCAACATATGAATTCATGAAATTATTTAATTTCTCCATCATAAATGAAACTTAGTTTAGCTGGATACAGGATCCAGGGTTGAAAGTTATTTTGCTTTAGGAGATTAAAAGTCAATGACCACCCTCTTCTGGCTTGAAAAGTTTCAGCAGAGAGATCTGAAGTCATTCTAATATTCTTCCATTTGTAGGTAATGGCTTTCTTTCATCTGGCTGCTTTGAGAACTTTCTTCTTCATAACAACTTTAGTGAAGTTAATTATGATATGCCTGGGGGATGTCTTATTTGGATTGAGCAGTTCTGGGGTTTTGAAACTGTCTGCTGTCTGAATTTCAGAATCTCTAGGCATATCTGGAAAATTCTCTTTCATAATTTCATGGAGATGCACCTTTGTGCATTGCGAGGCCACTTTATCACTTTCAGGGATTTCAATGAGGTGGATATTAGCCTTCTTCAAATTATCCCAGAGCTCTCTGAGAGAATGATTCATTTTTGATTTCCATTTCTCTTCCTCTTTGAGAGTTTGGGAGCATTTCAAGGCTTTGTCTTCAAAGTCAGAAATCCTTTCTTCTGCTTGCTCCACTTTGTTACTGCAGGATTCTACTGTAGTTTTCAGATCTTTGAGGGCTACAAATTCTTGCTTCAGGGCATCAAAATCTTTGGTGGTTTTGTCTTTAAATTTGTTAAATTCTTGAGACAACTTTTGAATTTCTCCTCGAATTTCTAATTCTGATTTTTGAATTGTTCTTCAAATTTCTAATTCCAAATTTTCTTCCATTCTATTAATCTTGTCTGCAATCCAAATTCTGAATTCGATTTCTGACATCTCGGCCAACTGTTCATGAATGGGATCTTCAGTTACATCTGCCATATTTTTCTTTGGGGGAGTTGATCTATTCTGGTTATTCATGTTACCAGAGTTTTTTCGCTGATTCAGCCCCATGATTGTTTTACACCATTTGATTTTTCCCCTGGAACTTTGTCGAGGACCCATACAGTGCTATGTCCAGAGATACCGGGGACCTGTTTGGTGTGGTCAGGCTACATGGTTCTGTCTTGTCTTCAGCTGGTCTCTGTTTGACTCTAGTGAAACAGTTACTCTGGGTTTAAGTCTCAGTTGTGGAGAAATACCAGCAATTAAGTCACCCTGCCCCCCACAGGCAACAATTGGAAACAGAAGATCAAACTTTTCTGCAACCACACACCCAGGATACCACCCAAATTGTCCTTGGGTGATTGGCTTAATTCAAAAGGTCCAAATCAATTGTCTCAGTCAGCACCTGTCTTAGGTGGGAGATTTTAAAAGATCTCTGGCAACTGGATTGCAGGTGTCTGGTGACTACTCAGATATGGCTTGCTCCACTGTTCTGTGGAGTCAGGAGGACCCACCCAGCAAATAGATCAGTCTGGGAAGGTTGATGTCTCCTTCCCCACCTTGCACCTCTGTCTCACCCAGTCACTGATAGTACCCAGTTGCCTGTAGTGAACAGATACCCCAGGGGTTTGCACCTGCCTGACACAAGGAAATCTATTTCTGCTCAGCCAGAACACTGTGCTATGCCTCCTTCTAGCAGGGGGAGGTGAGACCTGACAAACTCAGGTGCTTGATGGAGGCTTGCTGGTGTTCACTCAGTTCTAGCCCCGCCCCTGATTGACGTTACTGACAGAACAGAACAGAACAGCTTTGCAGGAATTTGTTTCTCTCCCTGCTAAATTCCCCTGCAGAAGAGAAGCTGTTTTGAGTTCCCAGAGCCTGCACCTCAGGCCCTGTCTTTGCTCCTGCAGGTTTGTATTTGGTTACTTGTCAGTTCTTGACTCCTGTCTTCCTTTGTCTATAGGCTGATGATCCCCTGAGGGCCAGGTGCATCTTAGGCTCAGTAAAGCAGTCCTGTGGGTCAGCCCCTCCCTGGGAACTTCCCGGCTCTGCACGTGCATTTCTTGTCCCCGCGCCCCACCCAGGCTGGTTCCACTTCAGGCAAACCCTTTACTCATGGGGCCTGCGTTTCTGTCCCAGATCAGATATGTGGTGGTTGACACCTGACTAGATGCCTGGCCTCCTCTGGTTGCCCAGGGAGACAGGGGGTGTGGCTTCAGAATATCCTGGAGTTAGCCCTATTGTTGCCAAAAGACGGCTGCTGCTCTGCGCCTCGGGGCACCACCACTCCGGTGTGGTTCCCTCTCTCACTCCCGTGCTGTAGAGTCAGCACTGACCAGCTGCAGTTTAGGCCCTGTCCACACCCCTTGAGAAATCACCCATGAATCTGAACTCCTAGGGGACAGGCCTCCAGGCCTCTGAGTGAGAGTGGAGGGGAGTGCTGGGAGCTCAGAGTTGCAGGTAGAGAATATATATAGTTTTATGCCTGGCAGGAGAATGCTGTGGCACCCTAGTAGGGGTGGTAGGTCCAGTTTTTAGAGGGTCTCTCCCATGGAGTCTAGTGGGAGGACCTTTGAACTCTGCTCGTTTGTTTGTGGGGCACTCCGAGCCATTCTCATGGGGGAGGGGACTCCCGTCTGCTTGGTGATGGATTTTGTACCTTTTGTTTGTATCCTTGGGGTCGCAGCTCGCCTCAGCGGGGTTGATGTGCATTCTTCAACCTTCTCTCTTGGTGCAACTCAAATCCACCAGGTGGATTTGAAATTGCTAAATTGCTGTCCTTTAACTCCTTACGCACAAACTTTTGATCAAATTCCAACTTCCACAGTGATGAATAATTAAAAATGTCCACTGGACTTTTGAAAAACTTGATACCCAAAATTCTAACAGGCTTGTCAATATTCTCTAATATTGTGAATGGCTTAAATTGTCCTCTAAATAGGCATAGTTTGGCTGACTGGATAAAAAAAACTCAGGCCAGATATCTGCTGCATACAAGAATCTCATCTTTCCTTAAAAGATAACTATAGACTCAGGGTGAAGGGATGGTCATCTATAATTCAGGCAAATGGAAATCAGAAAAAAGCAGGTGTTGCAATTTTATTAGCAGATACAATACCAACAAAAGCAAGGAAAGATAAGGATGGTCACTTCATATTTGTTAACAGTAACACTCAACATGAAGAGATTTCAATTATTAACATTTATGCACCCAACCAGAATGCACCTAAATTTATAAGAGAAACTCTAACAGACATGAGCAACTTGATTTCCTCCAGATCCATAATAGTCAGAGATTTTAACACTCCTTTAACAGTGTTGGTTAGAATCTCCAATAAGAAGCAAAGCAAAGAAATTTTAGATTTAAACTTAACCATCCAAATTTTGGATTTAACAGACATCTACAGAACATTTCATCCTAGCAAAACTGAATACACATTCTTCTCATCAGCCCATGGAACATACTCCAATATTGATTACATCTTAGGTCACAAGTCTAACCTCAGCAAATTTAAAAGAATAGAAATTCTTTTAAATTTCTTTTAAATATTCTTTTAAATATTCCATGATGGTCTGAGACCATCATGGAATAAAAGTTGAACTCAGTAGCAACAAGAATCTGCATACTCATACAAGAGCATTGAACCTAAAACATCAAATGCTGAATGATATGTGGGTCATAGATGAGATTAAAAAGGAAATTACAAAATTTTTGGAACAAAACAATAATAAAGACATGAATTAACAGAATCTCTGGGATGCTTCAAAGGCAGTCCTAAGAGGGAAATTTATAGCACTGCAAGCCTTCCTCAAGGGAACAGAAAGACAGAAAGCTAACAACTTAATGGGACACCTCCAGCAACTGGAAAAGGAAGAATATTCCAATCCCAAACTCAGCAGAAGAAAAGAAATAACCAAAATTAGAGGAGAATTAAATCACACTGAAAAGAAAAGGATTATAAAACAGATCAATAAATCAAAAAATTGTTTTTTGAAAAGGTCAATATAAAGATAAACCTTTGGCTAACCTAACCAAAAAAAAAAAAAAAAAAAAAAAAAAAAAAAAAAAGAGTAAAATCTCTAATTTAAATAATCAGAAATGGTAATGATGAAATAACAACAGACTCCTCAGAAATTCAAAAAATCCTTAATAAATATTACAAGAAAATTTATTCTCAGAAATATGAAAATCTGAAGTAAATTGACAAATATTTGGAAGCACATCACCTTCAAAGACTTAGCCAGAATTAAGTGGAAATGTTGAACAGGCCTATACCATGTTCTGAAATAGAATCAACTATAGAAAATCTCCCTAAAAAGAAATGCCCGGGACCAGATGGCTTCACGTCAGAATTCTACCAAACCTTTGAAGAGGAACTAGTACCTATATTACTCAACCTTTTCCAAAATATAGAAACAGAAGGAATACTACCCAACACATTCTATGAAGCAAACAGCACCTTGATCCTCAAACCAGGAAAAGACCCATCAAGAAAAGAAAAGTATAGACCAATATCACTAATGAATATTAATACAAAAATATTCAACAAGATTCTAACAAACAGATTCCAGCATCACATCAAACAAATTATACACCATGACCAAGTGGGTTTTATCCCAGGGCCTCAGGGCTGGTTCAATATACATTAATCTATAAATATAATTCATCACATAAACAAATTAAAAAACAAAGACCATATGATTCTCTCAATTGATGCAGAAAAAGTTTTTGATAATATCCAGCATCCTTTCATGATCAGAACTCTTAAGAAAATGGGTACAGAAGGAATATTTTTTAAACTGATAGAGGCCATCTACAGCAAACCCACAGCCAATATTGTATTGAATGGAGTTAAATTGAAATCATTTCCACTCAGATCAAGAATCAGGCAAGGTTGCCCATTGTCTCCACTGCTTTTTAACATTGTAATGGAAGTCTTAGCCATTGCAATTAGGGAAGAAAAGGTGATCAAGTGTTTTCAAATACCATCAGAAGAGATCAAACTTGTGCTCTTCACAGATGATGTGATTGTCTGTCTGGAAAACATCAGTGATTCTACTACAAAACTCTTAGAAGTGATCAAGGAATACAGTGGCATCTCAGGTTACAAAATGAATGCTCATAAATCTGTAGCCTTTATACATACCAACAATAGTCAAACTGAAAAAAACAGTCAAGGACTCTATTGCGTTCACAGTAGTGCCAAAGAAGATGAAATATTTGGGAGTTTACCTAACAAAGGACATGAAAGATCTCTATAAAGAGAACTATGAAACTCTCAGAAAAGAAATAGCCGAAGATGTTAACAAATGGAAAAACATACCGTGCTCATGGCTGGGAAGAATCAACATTGTTAAAATGTCTATACTACCCAAAGTAATATACAATTGTAATGCAATCCCTAATAAAGCTCTGCTGTCATACTTTAAAGATCTCAAAAAAATAATACTTCATTTCATATGGAACCAGAAAAAAATCTCAAATAGCCAAGACATTACACAGAAATAAAAACAAAGTAGGAGGAATCACACTACCATACCTCAGACTATACTATAAATCGATAGTGATCAAAACAGCATGGTAGTGGCACAAAAACAGAGAGGTAGATGTATGGAACAGAATAGAGAACCAAGAGATGAACCCAGAGATGAATTTGATCCTTGACAAGCTAATTAAAAATATTCAGTGAGGAGAAGATTCCCATTTAACAAATGGTGCTGTGTGAACTGGCTGGTGACCTATAGAAGAGTGAAAGTAGACCCACACCTTTCACATTAACTAAGATAGACTCTTACTGGATTAAAGATTTGAACTTAAGACATGAAACTATAAAAATACTAGAAGAAAGTGGGGGAAAATTACTTCAAGAAATCAGTCTGGGAGAATTTTATGAGGACACCACCCCCCAGGCAATGGAAGCAACACCAGAAATACATTACTGGGATCTGATCAAACTGAAAGTCTTTTGCACATCCAAGAACACTGTAAATAAAGCAAGTAGACAGCTCTCAAAATGGGAGAAGATATTTTCAGGTTATGTCTCTGACAAAGGTTTAATAACCAGAATCCACAGAGAACTGAGACATATTAGGCACAAAAAGAACAAGTGATCCCATCTCAGGGTGGGCGAGGGACTTGAAGAGAAACTTCTCTGAAGAAGACAGGTGCACAGCCTACAGATACATGAAAAAATGCTCATCATCCTTAATCATCAGACAAATGCAAATCAAAACCACTTTGAGATATCATCTAACTCCAGTAAGATTAGCCTACATCACAAAATCCCCAAACCAGAGATGTTGGCATGGATGTGTAGAGAAGGGAACACTTCTTCATTGCTGTTGGGAATGCAAACTAATATGTTTCTTTTGGAAAGATGTTTGGAGGTCACGCAGGGATCTAAAAATAGACCTGCCATTCAATCCTTCAATTCCTCTACTAGGTATATATACAGAAGATCAAAAATCACATTATAGGAAAGATATGTGTACCAGAATGTTTATTGCAGCCCAATTCATAATTGCTAAGTCATGGAAGAAGCCCAAGTGCCCAAGGACCCTCGAATAGATTAATAAATTGTGGTACATGTACACCATGGAATATTATGCAGCCTTAAAGAAAGATGGAGACTTTACCTCTTACATGTTTACATAGATGGAGCTGGAACATATTCTTCTTAGCAAAGTATCTCAAGAATGAAAGAAAAAGGATCCAATGTACTCAGCCTTATAATGAAACCAATTTATAGCTTTCTTATGTAAGCTATAACCCAATTTTAGCCCAAGAATATTGAGAAAGGGGAGAGGCTATGGAGGGAGAATAATTGGTGGAACCACACCTATGGTGCATCTTACAAGGGTACATGTGAAATTTACTAGGTATGTAATATAAATGCCTTAACACAAGAACTAAGAAAATGCTGTGAAGGTTATGTTAACCTGTTTGATGAAAATATTTCAAATTGTGTATAAAACCAGTGCATTGTACCCCATGATTGCATTAATTACACAGCTATGATTTAATTAAAAAGGTAAAATTAAAAGTAGGATAACAATGTCTCAACAGATAGAGAATATCAATGAAGACATAGAAATTACTTAAAAATCAAATAGAAATTCTGGAATTGAAAGGTGCAATAACTGAAATGAAAATTCACTAGAGGAGCTAGCTGATTTGAGCTAGCAGAGGAAATAATCAATAGACCTGAATATGGGTCCATTGAGATAATCTAGTTTGAGAAGCAGAATAATAGCAGAATGAAGAAAAATGAACAGAGCCTAAGCGACCTAGGGAATAGTACTAGGCACGTCAATCTATATGCATAAGGAAAGTAGGGGAGAAAGAAAAAAAAAGAACAGAAAAAACATTTGAAGAAATAATAGTTGAAAATTTTCCAAATTTGGTAGTAAACATCAATCTATATACCCAGGAAACTCCATGAAGTCCAAGTATAAAAAAAATTAAACGAGGGCCACACCTAGGCACATCATAGTCAAATTGATGAAAATCAAAGACAAAGATAAAATCTGAACAACAGCAAGAGAAAAATGTGTCACCAACATACAAGGAGTCCCTAACTTTTTGTCAGAAACAGATGAGGCCAAAAGACAGCGAGACAGAGAGACAAAGTGTTGAAAAAGAAGACTTCTATATTCAGCAAAATTATGCATCAAAAATGAAAGATAAAAAGATTGTCTTAGACAAAAACTGAGAGAATTTATCACCAGCAGACCTGCACTGCAAGAAATAATATAAGGAGTCCTTTAGGCTGAAAAGAAAGCACATTAGGTGGTAAATTGGAGTCATGCAAAGAAATAGAGCTTTGGCAAAGGTATTTTTATAGGCAAATATAAATACCATATAAATGTAATCATTTTACCATAAGGACATTTGTACCAGAATGTATATTATATCTCAATTCACAATTGCCAACATGTGGAATCAATTCCAGTGACCATCAACCCACGATGGATTAACAAACTGTGGCATATGTATGCCATGGAATAGTATTCAGCCATAAGAAAAAATGGAGACTTTGCATCTTTTTTGTTTACCTAGATAGAATTGAAGCACATTTTTCTTAATGAAGTATCAGATCGAGGGAGGGTGAATGGTGAGATCACACCTATGGTGCATAATGCAAGGGTACATGTCAGATCTATTAGCATAGAGTATAAATGTCTTAACACAATAATTAAGTAAACAAGATGAGGTATGTATTAACCAGTGTGATGTAAGCGCTCCCAATTCTATATAAAATCAGCACATTGTACCCCATAAATGCATTAATGTATACACGATCTATGTGATTTAATTAAAAAAAGAAAGAAAAATTAATAAAGTATTACAAGAATGGAGGGAAAAAATACCCAATGTGCTTAATACTAATATGAAACCAATATATAAACAACTACAAGCCCACACAAAAGAGACACAAGTATATTCTATCTAGTGAGGGGGAGGTAAGGGGGAGAGGAGAAAGAGGGGAGGAGAGAGAAGGGAAAGGGGAGGGTGGAGGAGGGAGAATGATTGGCGGAATCTGACCTAATGTGTACATTGTGAAAGTGTTCAGCATGCCCGCTCAACTACAACTTGAACTTTACCTTAGAAACGAAAACTATGTAACTTGGACATTTGTACCCTCATATCAATCAGAAATAATAAAATACATAGAGCTTTACTCTTTCTTCACTTATTTTAAAATATAAATGCATATAACAATGATTACAAAACTATTTGTTAATGGAATTATATTGTATAAAAAGGCATGCCAATAATAGCAGAAAAGAGAGCAGTAATGAAAGCTATATTGGAGTATACAGTTTCTATATACTATTGGAATTGAGTTGCCATTAATTTGAACTACATTGTTTTAAGTTAAGACGCATATTGCAATTCCCAGAGCAATCATTAAGAAAAGACTATACAATAAAATAAAACAACAGCAAAAGAACTTAAATTATAGACTAGAAAATATATATTTAGTATGAAAGAAAGCAGTAGTGGAAGAATAGAGGAAGCAAAAAGACATGACATATAGAAAACAAGTAGCAAAATGACAGATGTGAATACCACCATATCAATTGTAACATTAAAAGTGAATGGATTAAACACTTCTAATCACAAGGCAGAATGTATCTCCCACGTACTTTTAGACCAAGTACTTTTAGAATGTATCTCACATGTACTTTTAGACCATGGACTATCTCCATGATATCTTAACATACTCCCAGGCCTGCCTCTCATGAATATTCTGAACTATTATTCTGTGAATTAGGGGGCTGTAGATGAATGAATTCTAAATTTGAATGGTCCATGTGGTCCTCGGTCTACCATCTGTAGACTAATCTAGAGGAATATCTTCAGGATAAGAGATGGTGAGTAAGAAAATGTCAGTCATATTGTCTTAATTTCTAGAATGCCAGATCTTTGGATCATGGTAGATGTAGGGGGTTTCAGGGAATATATGCAAATGCATAGATACTTTTCTACAGCCAAAATACCATTCTTTATTGGGGTTTCTTAAGAATAATAAGCTCTGTCTGGAGGATCTCCACAGAAGCATAAGCCTTCCAGGGGGTTAGGGAATGTTTGCTTTGGCCCCCATCTTGGACTACCACAATCTGACTCTTCATACATTATTAAAATGATCATATGTAGGCATAGTCTACTGCCAGAGAATATGCCTACATGAGGGAATTGCATAATGGATGCTTCTCAAGAAGTTATATCTTATTCAGTGCTATAGAGGAACCTTCCTTTTAGTCTTTTGAATGGAACTGCTGACTCCCACAAGCCCAGATTTGGCTGGTACTTATGCCTGTCATCATAAAGCTCATATAGTTTCTTTATGGATTATCCAGTTTCTGTGAGGTTTCCCTGGGTGGCCTGGGGCTGTGGTGGCACTCTGTGGTTTTAGAAAGCAAGGTCTGTAATCTTTAATTATAAATGCAGGGAATTCTCTAGCTGGAGAGGGACAAGGAGTTCTTAAAGATTAACTTTGTGGTGGGGAGGTAGATGGAGTCCCCATGGTTGCTATGATGTCTAGACCAGAAGGTAGATGTCTATAGTCCTGCTGTTTGACTCAGTCTCTCCTGTGGTTTGTAGGTGGTGGGAGATAGATAGCCTAATGTGGACTGAGAACTTTGAAGGCAATCAAACATACAAATGTGAAAGACAAATGTCCCCAATTAACAAGGAAGCAGTAGCTGGGTTAGACAAAAAAAAATCAGAGCAAGGGATAAATTATGCCACCATAAGGAGGGCATTCACCACCATCATATGGCTCTGTGGCCCTGGGAGGGAAGTTAGGTTCAACACAGATCAGAAGGTAAGCATCTCCTGTTAGAAATGGCTCCAGTAGTCTTAATGGGACTTTGATGTCCCTACTGGTCTCCTGGATTTGTAAACTCTCATAGACATCAATGTCCTATAAGGTACAGGCAGATATATGGCCACCAAAAGTCCTGGGAGGCACAGCCAGTGCCTTGGAATGGACCTCGTTGGCCTGCTAGGTCCATATAATGACCGAGATGTGTGAAGTCTACCCCTGATGGTGGCTGTGGTCTTCTAGTGGAACAGCAATGTTCTCTTGTTATTCTAGTCTTTGGGAGATAATCTGGGAGGCTGTGGACCTACTGATGATGTGAGCATCTTCCCGGTAATAATTCCTTACTTTGTCACATGGCTTCTCCTCTGTCTCTGTAACCAGAGTATCCCAGGAAGGAGCAACTCACAACCAGGTGGTCATGTGAAACTGAAATCTCCAAGAAAGAGGACCAGCTGCACTGAGGGGAACCTGTTCCAGACTGTGATGCTTTCTTTGACCTTCTGGTTAGGGAATGTCTATAGCCTCCTTGAGGTAAGACTTCTAGGAATCTGAGGCAGCCTTGCTGATGAGGAATTTTTATTCCCATCCTATGGAGCTTATCTTGATTGCAGTCAGCTTCCTAGAAAAAAGTTCGAATGTGAAAGTACCCTATAGCAGTGTTCAGGGGCCACTTGTGATAGAATGGTTCTCCTGCCACTGTAGGGAAGCCCATCCCACTGGTGTAGATCACAGAAATGGCTAGGAAGAATTGAGAGATGGGCTGTGAGCATCTATAATCTCACTGAGCACTACAGCTCCTAAATGTCCTCTGGGTATCTTAGGGCTTGCGTGACAGGTCCAAGCCTAGGAAAATAATTTTTGGCCTTTCAGGTATATCATTTGGTTGATTTAAAGGTGATGCTCCCAGAGATGACCTTGGGCTTTCCTAGACAAAGGGACTTTGTGGGATGAGATTTGGCAAGTAAGTGGGAACGTGATCCAGCTTTATTTTTGCCCCTTGGTCCAGGAGGTCTTATAAAGTCAATCTATAAGTTGTTGTAAGAGCCAAGGGACAGCATTTATTATTCAGATTGTCCAAAGTATCTGTAGAATTTGATCCTCTAATGAAGGCTGAGATGGGCTCCTTTGAAAATCCAGGGAGTGGTTGGGTAGGTGCTACAATTTAAGTTCCAAGGGCAAGAGCTGGGTGGGTACAGGGGTATGAGGTAGGCATGAGATACAATCTACTAGAGTCCTGGAACTATCATTCACTAGTTGCTTTTATCTCTCTGGGCCTCATTTTTTTCTACTCTGTAAACTAGAAACTCTAATAATGCCTACTTCTCAGAGGTGTTGTGAGAATGAAATGAAATGAAATGAAATGAGGCAGTGCTTAGGACAGTACCTGGCACATAGTAGATGCTCCATAATAGAAGATATTGTGAACTTGCTGTTAATTTTTGGTGTCCAGGAATGGCAAAGCTAACAAGTAAATGCTAAGGGTTTAAAAACACAGAGAAAGCAAGTTTAGTCATTGAGTTCAAAGAATAAGAACAAGACTAGAAATTGGAGATAAAGTCAGAATAGAAAACTGGGCAGAGCTTAAAAAGAGAAAATGAGAACTAGAGTGCTAAGGATCACCACTATTAGTTCCTGGAGTGGTTTGAAAGATACAGATAATTGGATGGCTATTTTCCATTTGCTACCTTCCTATATTCCCAAATATCTCATACGTCCAAATTTGGAAAATGTCAGGGTAGTGGTGAGGAGTAAAGACTATTAATCAAATATAATGGCTGTTGCCTCTATGGCCACACTAACTTCCATGAGAATGGTAACATGGGAGATATGAACTCTAAGTTGGCTGGGGTTAACCTCAAGAAGCTAGGGTTAATTGAAATAGGAGTGGTTGCTCTTAGTTATCATGCTGAGGCTAAGTAATTCTGTCAAAGTTTTATTTTCCTAATCTGTTCTTTTATCCAAAGATCTGATACCAGTAGGAAATGGGGGCCAGAGAAACAGAAATTCTAAGGTATTATCTGTATCCTTTTTTGAGTTCCTGAACCCTCTCATCACAGAGAGAGAGAATATTTGTCTGTGTCAGTAAAAATAAGTTAAGGTACCCTACAGTAACCAAGTATCCCTCAAACTAATGTTTAAAACATGCCCATTGCAGGTCAGCTAAAGATTATGCTCATCATAGTTATCAGAGACCCAAGATGACAGAGCCTCCATCTCAACCCATTTCTTTGATTGCTCCATTAGGGGAGGGGAATAAGTTGAATCATTCACTGACTCATAAAGTTTCCACCCAGAAGTGATCTATGTCAATTCTACTATTTCTTCATTGGCCAGAGCAAGTCACACAACCATGCTTAACTTCAAAGTGGGCAGGGAAGTATAATTCTACCATGCCTGAAGGAGGAATGTCATAAATAATTGGTAAGTAGCATTTATAACTAGTATGCTATCTTATTGAAATATGGTTTCTGATACATTAATATGTGGGATAGTCAAAATCTTGGCACAGATGCAATTTTCCTATCTCTTATATTTTGCTGAGAAGTTACACTGTCCTGGAAGGTTGTATCTTTGGTTATTATTATATCTCAGGTACTTAGAGTCAGATAAATTGGCTCATGTACCTTCCAAGGTAATTGAAAGAGCATGTGACACTATTCCAGGGTTAACTAGCAGAAGGTTGTGGACTTCCCACTAGGTTAGTGTCAGAGTCTTTGGAAAATGTCAGGGTAGAAGTGAGGAATAAAGACTATTCATCAAATAGAATGGCTGTTCCCTTCTACAGCCACACTAACTTCCATGAGAATAGTCATATAGGAGATGTGGACTCTTGATTTGTGATATTGTTGTATGCCTTGACATTTACAGCTTGAGGGCAAAGCTGAAGGATTTTATAACAAAGGATGAAACAATGGCTTTTTCTTTTTTTTTTTTTATCTTATGTAGTGGGTGCCAGTTTATTTTCTCTCTTTTTTAAAACATTAAAACATAGCTGTGTACATTAATGCAATAATGGGGCACAATACACTGGTTTTATATACAATTTGACATATATGTAAAACAATGGCTTTTTTAAGTGCACAGTTAGGAAACCTTCCCTTGTATGGTGGTTATACTGAGTTCCCGAAAAAACTGAAATGGGGATGTTTCAGTTCAATCCTTACCAAAGGTGATCCACTAAGAGCTAAAGTGGGGCAAGTTGTCCTCTATGCCTTGGAATGCCACTGTCTTGCCCAAGGCCCCAAGGCCTGTGTAGCATGATGTAACTTACTCAGTGTTTAGTTTTAGAAGGGTTAGACTGGGCTCCTACACAATAAACTGTCTGAGGTGTTGGAAGTGGGAAATCTTATCAAGGGGGTGCCAGTGGATATGACTAGAATGTGAACTAGAGGCCATCACTGTTTTCCAGCATGGTTAGAACTATTGGGCCTTTCCCACAATTGAAAAAAGCATGTGTATCCTGGCCAGTCTACTCTATTTACAACCCACAGTCAAGCATACATGTTGGGAGAGACATCATTGAATCTGTGCTATGGGGGAGTTGAATCCCTGGACCCGCTCTTTCTCCCATCCCACTGTCGTATGTGCCCCATTTTTACATTCAGGATTTGCATGACAATCCAGGTCATAGTATATGCTAGAATACCATGCAGTTTTATCCACAGGTATCTAGTCCAACATAATTTACTGATGTTTTGCCCCAAATTTGTTGTATTATGAACAGATACCTTCTACTGCCAACATAGCAGAAAGTTAAGAGCTCGCACTCTGAGATATTTGAATTTGGCCTCTTCCACTTACTAGCTGGTAACCTTAGACAAATTACTTAAAATTTTTGAGTTTCAATTTCCTTAGCTGTAAAATAAGGATAATAAGAAGAGCCTCTCAGGGTTGCCATGATGACCAAGTATGATAATATATATAAGACACTTACTATAATATCTGGCACACAGTAAGTGCTCAATAAATAGCAATCATCATGTCATCATCATCACCATCATCATCATGTTCACCATCATCACCATTTGGAGCCCTGTTAAGAGGTCTATTACAAGAGCCCTTCACCAGAGGCCTTGAATAGAATCATAATAAGTCACAGACTTTTGTGGTCACTCATTCTCTGTCTTCCTCACTGTAAGGCAGTGGCTTTCACCTTGATCTGCTGTTGTCAGCACCTAAGAAGGGCCTCTCAGGCACCTGGATAACCCACCCTGCCAGCAGCTGAAATGCTGACCAACTATGTGGCTTCTAGGGAAATACTCTTAGAGCATAAGCTCAGGAAGCTTCCTCCCATCAGCCCTGGGAAGGACAGCACCATCATTTTCAGGGCCAGAGGAGTTCGTATTCCAAACTGTTATTGATAGAAATCTCTGGGTCAAATGAGAGAAGCTTCACCTTCACTTCAAAACAGTAAGTTTGGACTCTTTTAGGATGATCAAGAGTGCACAAGACTGGTCCCACAGCTATTCATCCCTTTTCTGCTGTCTAAACTCAGGGCAGCCTGGATATTCAGGAAGCTGAAGGCCTCAGCAGCTATGTACCTTCATCTGTAACCCCAGAGGATCAGATGTCTCATCTTTCCTGGCAGAATTTCTAGTATCAGACACCCCCAACTCCATCCAAATCTCAAACCACATAGCTGGGCCCAGCTTCTGACAACCCTTAAAGCTTATACCCTGAGTCATTTTCATTGATCCTGATTATACACTGCTTCCCAACCTGTCAGTTTCCTTGGAATCAACCTTGTGATTTATTTCCCATCTCATGTCACCTTATGGCCTATTTCAGTCCCCAGATAAAATCATACATTCAAAATCTACTCTTGCAGCTTGTCCTTTTTCTCTCCCCCCTTGACTACAGCTAGAGCTCTCTGTGGCTGCAGTGCTGTTGGCTGGTCTGGCAAGCAGAGATCATGGGCTCTCCACCCTGGATTAGGCCTTCAGGAGCACTGATCTTAGCAGGTTAGCAGCAGCCTTATAAGTAGGCAGGACTACAGACCACTAGGTAAGCTATTACATGTTTTCCATCCTAGAAGTGCAAGGAGTGTTCTACTGTGTCATGACCAGCATCCTGCATGTAATTCAAAACAATGTAATGGAGATATATTTGGGCAGCACACTTGTCTATACCTCAGCCCAGATGGCTTGGGTGACCTATAGAACAACCATTCTTGGCTACTCGGGTAGAATTCCAAGGACCATACTCTTTTCTCAAAGCATTTGGATAATGCTGACAAAGGTGACTGTGATCTTAGAGAAGGAGCTCTCTTAGAATTTTGTAATTATAAGGTTTCTTAGCTTCATGGACTTACCTTGGGGAAGAGAGATTCTGGTTTCTATGGCTAGCCTCAAGAGAGAATGGAACTGAGAGACCAGAGGGCCAGAGAAAATTAGAGAAAAACTTCTGCTTCTGAGGTCTTAATTTTGAGATTTTTTTTTTTCTGAGTCTCAGCAATGCAGGCAGTCAATTGTCTCCATCTCTAGTGCTACTCCTGGCCCAAACCATCACCATCTGTCTCCTGGACCACTGTAGAAGCCAAACATATCTCTTCATTGCCACCCTTGAGCACCTATAATTCATTCTCCATAAGTAGCCAGAGTGATACTTTAAACATAAATCATACCATACCATTTCTATATAAGTCCCTTTAATACATTATAGTACTGTTTAAAAATAAAGAATCCTCATATTTTATAATTATGTAGTATATATGAATTAAAAATATATTATCTGGTTTGTGCTTAATAATTCAGTCTGCATGGGGGAATAGAGATTATAGATGAAGTGAAATTGATAATATGTTAACTGATGAAGCTGAATGATAGGTACATGAGAGTTCATTATATGATTCTCGCTAATTCATTATATATTTAAAAATTTCCATGATTAAAAGCAAACTAAAACAAAACAAATAGCAACAGCAACACCAAAACCCTCCCATGGCTTTTTCCTATATTTAAAACAAAATCAACTCATAACCATGGCCTACAAGGCCCTGCTTAATCTTGCTGCTAACCACCTCTCTGACTGTATCTTCCACCACTTTCCATGTTTACCCACACCAGGCTTCTCTACCTTAAACACACCAAAATCTGCCTCAAAGTCTGTTCCCTCTGCCTAGAATACCAGTCATCAAAACCACACGGTTTGCTCCTTTACATTGTCTAGCTTCTCAGATCCAATGTTCCTTCCTCAGAGAGGCTTCTCTAACTATCTTGTACCATAGGTAGACATGTAGATCTATTATCTATAGCTGCTTGTAGATATTGTAGGGGCCAAAGGGAAATTTTCCTTTTTGTCCTCTGAAGGTTCATTGAAAATCACTGACAAAAGGTAGATCAGTTAAAGAAAGGGCATATAAATTTACTTAATATGTATACATAGGAGCCTTCAGAATGAAGACCCAAAGATACAGGGGAAATTGTCTATTTTTATGCTTAGGCTCAATAGAGTATGGATAGCCATGTAGAAATATGATTGGACAAAAATGGGTATGATCTAATCCTAATAAACTGTGGGGGGAAATCAACCAAGGCCTTTTTAGATTCTTCTTGGCCTCTCTGAGCATGAATTCCCTCCTTCTGGGCATGGGGAAGGGGACTCTCTGAAATGGGGGTCTTATGATCCACAGTCAAACAAAGTATATCAGATAATTTCTTTACAGCTAGTTTTTATAAATAAAGGCAGAGTGAAAGTTAGAGGAATATTATTAGATTTTAAGACTGGCTTTGGAGAAAAGGGATTCTGGGTTCTGTGATTTACCTTGAGGAAGAGAGATTCTGGTTTCTATGGCTAGCCTCAGAGAAAGAATGGAACTGAGAGACCAGAGGGCCAGACAAAATTAAAGAAAAACTTTTGCTTCTGAGGCCTTAATTTTGGGATTTTTTTTTTTTTTTCTGAGCCTCAACAATGCAGACAGACCTCCTCCTATAGAGACCTTACCAGACTATTCTACCTAAAGTAGCTCCTACCCTTCAGTCATTCTAAGGTGTTCTACTCTCTTTTCTTACAGAATTTATTACTATATGAAAACTTAACTTTTCTATGTTGTTTTCTTGATTATTAGCTGCCTTCTCAATTAGACTATAAGATACAAGAGGGCAGAAACCAATGGTGTTCAATGAATATTGGATAAATGGGAGAATGAATGACTCCCCAGTTGGAGATTCATAGATTACCTCATATGTTGGGGAAAATGAATGCTCTCCTCAGTTGCTATGTCCATGAAGAGGAGGTGGATGCCTCCAATACTGAGCTGGAGATAGTCTTGCTTAGCATGACTTACAGACATATTGCGCTTACTTTCTGTTCAAACTGACAACAGTAAAGGCACAGAAAATGATAAGCTCTTTGAACAGTGCCTAACACATACCTCTCAATAAAGGTTAGCTGTCATTACCTGAATTAGAAAGAACCTATATTTTGAGTTTGCTTGTTTATATACTGGTTCATCCCAGAAAGGATCTGAGAAAGTTGATTTTGAAGTCAATCAGAACTGGCAAAGATACTTTTAATCTCGGCAAAGATACCTAAAGGCACCAAATCACTAAGGTCACACTTAAGTATATAACCTTGAACTAAACCCTTTGCTTCTCTGAGCCTACACTCCCTTATTTCCAAATGTTTAGGCTTCAAATCAACAGAGGAAATATGAGAAAAGAAAGTTTTTGATGCAGTCCAAAAGAAACAAAGATAAATCAAAGTAAAAAGAAAACACAAAATAAGGCATATTTAAGTTCAAACATATCTATAATAACAATATGTGTGAAGAAATTAAATTCACCTATCAAATCAGAGAAGTTTTAGCTTGAGTATAGAAGTAACATAATAGCTAAACAAAATGACACTAGAGGTGGCATCTCTTCAGTTACAGCAGCATTGGTATCGTCAGCAGTAGGGTCATCTTCATCAATACCCAAACCAAGTTTGATCATCCTGTAGATTCTGTTAGCATGTGTCTGGGGATCTTCCAGAGTGGAGTCAGAAGACAGGAGTGCAGTTTCATAAAGCAAGATGACCAGATCCTTCACTGACTCGTCATTCTTGTCAGCCTCTGCCTTTTGCCTTAAGGTCTTGATGATGGAATGGTCAGGATTTATCTCCAAGTGTTTCTTTGCTGCCATGTAACCCATTGTTGAGTTATCTCTCAGGGCTTGAGCTTTCATGATTCTTTCCATGTTTGCTGTCCAGCCATATGTACTTGTGACAATACAGCACGAGGATGTCACCAATCGGTTTGACACCACCACCTTTTCAACTTTTTTTCTCCGAGATATCTTTCATGATTCTGCAGAGGTTTTCAAATTTTGTTTTTTTCTCTTCCTGTTTCTTTTTCTCCTCTTCATCTTCTGGAAGTTCCAAGCCCTCTTTGCTGACTGACACTAAAGTTTCCCCCTCAAATTCTTTCAGCTGTTGGACACAATACTCATCAATTGGCTCGATCATATATATCACTTCTAAGCCATGCTTCTGAAGATGTTCCACAAAGACTGAGTTAGTTACCTGGTCCTTGGTCTCACCTGTGATATAGTAGATATGTTTCTGGTTTTCCTTCATTCTGGTGCAGTAGTCCTTGAGAGAAACCATCTCATCACCTGAAGCAGAAGTGTAGTATCACAATAGCTCTGGAAGCTTCTTCCGATTTTGAGAATCTTCATGTATTCCAAGCTTTATGTTTTTAGAGATCTGCTCATAAAACTTTTTGTAGTTCTCCTTATCTTCTGCCAGTTCAGTAAAGAGCTGTAAGCACTTTTTGACCAAATACTTTCTGATAACTTTCAAAATTTTGCTTTGCTGTAACATCTCATGGGAAATATTTAGAGGGAGATCTTCAGAGTCTGCCACTCCTCTAATGAAATTTAAATATTCAGGGATTAGCTCCTTACAGTTATTGATGATAAAAACTCTGCGGACATACAACTTAATGTTCTTTTTCTTTCTGTTTTCAAATAGGTCAAAAGGAGCACGTCTTGGGACAAAAAGCAGAGCTCTGAATTCCAACTGTCCTTCAACTGAAAAGTGCTTCACTGCCAAGTGATCTTCCCAGTCATTGGTCAAGTTCTTACAGAATTCTCCATACTCCTCATTAGTTATATCATCAGGATTTCTGGTCCAAATAGGCTTTGTTTTGTTGAGCTCTTCATGATCAATGTACTTT
>CAUYPK010094068.1:0-13885 GCA_963574355.1 Loris lydekkerianus
CTTACAATGGTATATGTGAAACTTAGTAAATGTAGAATGTATATGTCTCAACACAATAACTGTGAAATTGCCAGGAAGGCTATGTTAACCAGTGTGATATAAATGTGTCAACTGGTCTGTGAAACTAGTGTATGATGCCCCCATGATCATACCAATGTACATAGCTATGATTTAATAATTTAAAAAAGGACATAAAGAGGGATTTGGCTGTCCTAAAAAAAAGTGAGAGCTTGTGAGATGAGAGCAGCAGTGATTGGCAGTCTCTACACCTGTGTTAAGAGCCATGAAGTGTGTCTTGCCAGGAACCTGCCTAGCAAAGGTACTAGGAAAACCTGGGAGTAGACCAGCACAGGATGGAAAGGAAAGATGGGAAATAGCAGGATCAGGAGGACCTTTCCTCAATAGGAAAGGCAACCTCAGCTTTATAGCACTTTTATATACAGTAGCTTGAAGGCATGATTTTGTCATAATTGCATAACTTGATTAAAAACAACCTAAGAGCAAAATAGCATTCTCAGCCGTCTGTGCTGACCAAAAGGGCATGGCTCCATTCTAATCTGTTTGGAAACAGGCCATAACAGGAAACTGCTTGAGCCAGGTTACATTCAGTCCTTGACTCAAATGCAGTTTCTTAAAACTGAGGTCCTTGCCTCCCAGAAGGTCAGCTCCCAACAGCTCCCCATCTTTTTCTTTCTAAGCACATGCAGTGAAGATTGGCTTTTAATTTTTGTACTGCTGTGAAGGCTATCTGGAGGGCTGCAGGAAAAGCACACAACAAAATCAAAACCATTATTGCCAATCCAATAAGGGCATATGTCACATAAGTGAAAAATGTTGATAGTATAAAGTTTGTAAGAAACTGCTTTATAGCTGTGCCCACCTCTTGTGGTGACAAAATCTGTAAATGGGCATTTTGAATAGACTGGATATGTGAATGCAAAGCAGCAATATCTACTGAAAAATTATTAGAAGTCCAAATGCCCTACAAGTGGCACTGGACAATATCCCAACTCCACTCAGTAGCATTATATTTATAGGCAGTAACACAGAACCACTCAAACTCTGCATGACAGAGTAGAGGAAGATGGGCCTTAAGGGCTTCAACTTGTCCTAGAAGCAGGACCACCTCCTCAAGAGCATTAAGTTTTTTCTCAGTTTTATGATCAATCTTTTTCTAAATGCCCAAAGAAGTTGAAACATTTTTAGAAATAGCATTTACCTAATGAGCAGTCTGTATGGATTGAGTAAGAGCTACTGAAGCAGTAGCAGCTGCAGCTACAGTACTTATGAGAGCAATATTTCCAGCAATTAATATGCCCAAAATAATGCTTAGGGTGTTTAAGCTGCTCAGCTAATAGCTTCATAACTTGATACCCAGGATCTGCAGCCTTTGATGGTGTAAATGCTCAAACACAGTATTCTAATAAATTACTGGCCCAAATTCAAGATAATGGCCTTACTGCATGCCTGCATCTTGATGAAAAGGGGAAGATTAGACAATTTTTTACAAAAATATTTCAAGGAAACAATGAACCATATACTGAATTGATTGCTGATTTACAATCAGCAATTCAGAGATCAGTGCCTGGAGAAGATGCCCCCAAAATATTGCTCCTGCAACTGGCTTTCGAAAATGCTAACATTGATTGCAAAAAAGCCATGCCCGGACTCAGAAATCAGGATAATGTCACCAGGATCAATATATTCACGTTTGTCATGAGGTAGGATCAGGCACTTTCCAAGCTAATGTGTTAACCTCAGATTTGCAACCCAGTATTGCAATATCTAAATGTTACAACTGTGGAAAATTTGGCCACTTTCAGAAAGAATGTAGAAAAGGTAAAAGTGAAACTAAAACCGAGACCAAGCCACCAGGTGTTTGTCAAACGTGTGGTAACAGCAGACACTGGACAAATGAGTGTCACTCAATTAAGGACAAAGATGGCAATATTTTGCCTCCTACCCAGAATCAGGGAAACTTCAATGTGGGGCTAGCTTGAGGTCCCCAGACAAACGAGTCAAGCTCTCTTCTTCAGCAGTTTCCAATGAGTGATGGCCAGGCTCACACTCAAATGAATCAGAACTAGGTTCTGTTAACTAAGTTTATGTCCAGGACTTATTTCATGCCACTCAAGGAAGTGCAGCCTTAGATCTCCCTATATTAACAGATGTTAACTTTAACAGTGGGGAATCTTTTAAAGAATTACCCACTGGAATTTATAGTCCCATATCTTCAGGGACTGTAGGATTAATACTAGGAAGAAGCAGTTTTACTATGGAAGGACTTTGTGTACACCCAGGAATAATTGATGAAGATTATAAGGAAGAAATTTTAATAATGGCTTCAGCCACAAAAAATACCCAATTGTCTGCAGGACATCATGTGGCTCAAATATTAATTTTACCATATCATAAAGGCAAAACAGCTCCTGTTAGCCAGGAAAGGTGGTTTTGAAAGCACAAGAAAACATGTCTTTTGGCATACTTTCCTAAATGATGCTTACCCTCAATGTAAGGTGATATTTGAACATAATATTCAAATTGAGGGGCTAGTGGAAACAGGAGAAGATGTCTCTATTATTACTTCTTACATGTGGCCTGAATGTTGGTCAAAAGCTCGAGTAAAGGCTACTTTTTTGGGGGGTTGGAACAATGACTAATATTGAACAAGGTACTTCTGATTTACATTGTCAAGAACCTGAAGGACAAGCAGCTCATATCCACCCTTATATTGCACTCATAGCCATTACCTCATGGGGTCAAGATCTATTACAACAATGGGGACCTATGCTCACTATCCCCACAATTTCAAAGGCTGCTAAAAATTTAATGTTTAATATGGATTACAATCCAATTCAGCTCAACTCTTTTAGAGAGCCTGAAATAACTCAAATTGGCCATGATAAAAAAAGACCTGGGGCTTTCTTATTTATCAGAAAATTTTTCTTAGGGGCCTCTGCCCAGCACTTCACCCTTTTCTTGCAGTGGAAAACAGATAAACCAGTTTGGGTGGAGCAGTGACTTCTTCCTTTGGTAAAATTACAAACCCTATATCAATTAATTGATGAACAATTACAAGCTGGACATATTGAACCCATGACCAGTTAATGGAATTCCCCAATATTTGTAATTAAAAAGAAATCAGGCAAATGGAGACTGTTAACAGATTAAAGAAAAATTAATGCAGTCATTGAACCAATGGGTTCTTTACAACCGGGAATTCCTAATCCAACTTTAATACCAAAATATTATCCTATAATAATTATTGACTTAAAAGATTTTTTTTTTAATATTCATTTGCAACCAAAAGATGCAGAATGTTTTGCTTTTATCATTCCTGCTTTAAACAATAAAAAGCCCTCTCGGAGGTTCCACCGGAAGGTATTGTCTCAAAGTATACTTAACAGCTCCACCTTGTGTCAACTATTTGTAGATCAACCTTTAGAAGAACTGAGGAAATCTTTTCTAGAGGCCATGTGTTTACATTATATGGATGATATATTGTTGGCTCATTCATGCCCTAATAAATTACAAGAATTACACCAATTAGCATGTTTCAAATTTAAAGAACAGGGCCTTCAATTGGCAGAAGATAAAGTTCAAACTCAGGAACCTTGGGAATATTTAGGATATCGCATTACTGCTCAAAATTTGTTCCTCAAAAAGTGCAGATTAGAAGAGATTCTCTTCGAACTCTAAATGACTTTCAAAAATTATTAGGAGATATTAATTGGGTATGGCCAACTTTAGGAATCCCAACTTATTCTCATATTAATTTATTTTCCATTTTGGTAGGGGATCCTGATCTTCACAGCTATAAACAGCTTACTCCTGAGACTGAAAAAGAATTACAGTGGGTTGAGAAACATATTCATGATGCTCAATTAAATCAAATCTTTCAAATAAATTATTTTTATATCTATGTTTTTTCATCAATGCACTCTCCTACAGGATTGATTGTGCAACAAACAGCCTTTGTTGAACGTGTTTTTTACCTAACAAAGCATCCAAAAGGATGGAAACCTACATACAAAAAAATGCCTTTATAATATTAAGAGGAAGACAGCACTTAACACAATTAATAGGAAGAGATCCTGAAAAACTTGTTTTTCCTCTAACTAATGGTCAAATTTCTGATTTACTTATGTTGAATACTGAATGGCAAATCGCATTATCAAATTACATTGGAATAATAGACAATCATTTTCCTCCAGATAAAAGAATTCAGTTTCTTAAAAATACTTCTTGGATTTTACCTAAAGTAGCAAAATTAGAACCCATCCCACATGCAGAAACGTTTTACATGGATGCAAATAAAATGAGAATATCTGGATATTTAGGTCCTCATACTCATAAAGTACAACAATCCCCTCATTTGTCTGTACAAAAAGCAGAGCTATTTGCTATTATATTACTTCTAACAGATTTTCCTGATCAGTCCCTTAACATTATTTCTGATTCACAATATTCTACTCATATTGTAAAAACTATTGAAACTGTTACTTTGCCATTTAATTCACAAGAACTTACTTTATTGTTTTCATGCCTTCAGCAGTTACTTAGAAATAGATCTTATCCTATATATATTACTCATGTTAGAGCTCACTCCAATTTACCAGGACCCATTTCATTGGGCAAGCAAACTATTGATCAGTTAGTAAGTTCAGTTTTATCTGTTCACCATGAGCATACATTACATCATACTAATGCTCAAGCTTTAAACAGAAGACATGACATTTCTTGGCATACTGCAAGAGCTATAATATGCTCTTGCCCTACTTGTCAGCTTTGAATGGCTCCACATTTACCTATGGGAGTAAATCCTAGAGGATTACTATCTAATCAATTATGGCAGATGGATGTTACTCAATTTCAAGAATTTAGAAAATTAAAATATATCCATCATTGTGTGGATACTTATTCTCATTTTTCTTGGGCTTCAGCAATGACATCTGAGAAGGCTGATGTTATAATTTCTCATTTATTAGAAGCCTTTTCAGTCATGGGTAAACCTTTGACTATAAAAACAGATAATGGTTCTGCTTATATTTCTAGGAAATGTCAAGCTTTTTAAAAATTACATAATATTAAGCACGTTACTGGAATTCCTGGGAATAGTACAGGACAGGCCACTATCGAAAGACAAAATCGAACCTTAAAAGAAATGCTGTTAAAACAAAAGAAAGGGGGAGAACAGTATAGTATCGCCCCCAAGAAATAGGTTGACTTCATCTCTTTTTACTTTAAATTTTTTAAATATGAATGACCAAAATGAGACTCCAGCTCATAAGCATTGCATTAAAATTACTTCTCCTCCATTCTATCAACCCATTTATTATAAGGATACTCTAACAAAGTCATGGACTGTGGCACATGTTATACTTTGGGGAAGAGGCTATGCTTACATCTACAGGAAATACTAAACTTTGGGTTCCAGATAAAAACTTGAAACTCTGATATGGCCCCTCTGACTCACACCCAAAAATCGAAGAAACAAGTGATATCCCATTTGAACGGACTAAAACTGGCAGCAACACGGTAGGAGAGAAGATCACTGCTGCCTTGGACAAAGGAAGCACCCCTGATGTCTTGGGGTCAGGAAAGGAAATTGTGCCATCAAGCGGAGGGACTGGTGAATTACACCCACAAGCAGATGAATGCCTCCAATATATTTCTGGTAGTGATGGCCCTTTTGAATGTCCAGACTCAAGGACAAAAATATGAATATTGGACTTAGATTCCTAACCCTCCTTTACTTTGAGGTGTTAGCTGGCTGGAACCTACTGTTCCTATTTATGTTAATGATTCTTCTTGGCTTCCTGGTCCTTATGACACCAGAGGGCCGTTCCGGCCTAATGAAGAAGGCATGGGAATTTCTAATTATACTACTGGGGTGATTGGTCCTCCCATATGTTTTGGAGACCACTCCCAATGCCTTAACATGTCTGTTCAAATGTGGACTAATTTGTATAAACATAAGCCTGAAAACAAAGAAAAAATATCTGAAATGTTTATGTTAAGTGCTTACACGTAAGACAAGGTCTGTATTACTACCTTGTAAAATGTATATGTTTTCAGAAATTCATGAATGGGTACATTGGACCAAATGTGCAGGAGATTTTGCACATATACTTATTAATACTACACATGGAGAAGTCATGGATTGGGGACCTATGGCTTACTTAAGATCAGAGTTAGAATCAGCTTTGTCTTTAAAAATTTTATATAATGTGAGAAAAGTGTCAGCTTCAGGTTCTGAGTATATTTCATGGATGAACCGACGGTCCCTCCACCCGATACCTGAAATTGCAGTATATCCTAAACGAATGCATTTATGGAAAATTGCCGTACTTTTCACAACCTCTCAAGGCTTGGACTGGAGGATTATTTTTCCATAACAACCTCCAAGAATATGAAATAAAGTTTGTGGTAAATGACACCAAGTACATTCAAGCCTGTTTACAACTTCCTTTTGTATGGCTAAAGGAAAATGTTACTTGGAATAAAGTAACAGGAGAATTATTTTGTTCTACTTGCCAATTGTTCACTTGTACAAACAATTCTTTTGGGTACATCCCGGAGATGGTGGGGCAGGGCGGGAGAGAAGGGAGGGGGCAGGGAGGGAGGTGCATATTTGCATGGCTGGCTTCAGCAGGAGTTGTGGAAATGCAAGCCCAGCATGCTGATGTGAAAGCCCCTGGGGCCTGACACTACCCCCAAAGGACTGCCCACCTCTGTTGCTGCCCCCAATGCTCAGGGCCACCCAGCTTCCACTTTTTATCCTCCCCACCCCATTACCTGCATGGCCGAACCAAATTCAAGCACTTTGTATGTGTGTGTATATATATTTGCTTTTTATACTGCATGCTTTTTTTTGTAGGGAAGGGGATGAGGGTCGAGCCTCTGAAGACCCTCAACTGTGGACTATCCATGTGGACCAGGAGGAGGTATTGAGGGAACCCAGAAGGAAATTATATTGAGGGAACCCAGAAGGAAATTAGCTCAGCTCCATACCTATAAGGACTGTATAACTTAAACTCCCAGGACTCAAAGATATGGACCCAAAACACACACAAAAGACACACAGGTACAGGAAATACAGCCAGACTAGAGAATTTTCAGACTGCAGCTGACCGAAAGACGTTGCCTTTCACTCATTCATTCTGCCCACCTCTGTGGAATCCTTTACTAGGTGACAAGCCCTGAAACAGACGTTGCACATCTTTTTAAAGGTCGTTGCATGTGCCAAGAGGAAAAAATAGATACTCAGAAGTGAAATATGAAAAGAATCAGATCTGGCACCTCCTAATGAAGCCCACAATCAAGTGAAGGGATATCTATTTTGTTCATCTCTGTATTCCCAGCCTTTAGGACAGAACTTGGCTCACGGATTACATAAGTTGAGTACCTACAAGGTCTCTCAGTGTCTGATACTTCAGCCACACAGAGAAGCACCAGCCAGAGAGCTTGATGTGAGTCCACATGCACTTGAACACTATAGCAGAAGTCGGGAGCTCACCCTGAGAGGATCTGAAGAGGCCTGTGAAGAGTCCATCATGAGGCAGAATAGTCCATCAAGAGGCAGAATACTACAAAGCAGGGAAGATGGATGACCTCCAGCTACAGGTGTCCACACAAAGGCTATAAATAAAAATTGTCAAACTAAAAAACAACAACAACAACAACAACAACAAAAAACCAAAACAAAAAACAACCCCCCCCCCAACAATTCTTTGAGTTTTAATCATCTAAGGAACAATTGTATTTGCTGAGAGCTCGCACCGGAGTTTGGCTGCTGATCAACTTAAACAAACCTTGGCAGGAGTCCCCAGAATTGTCCATTCTGCAACTGTAGCTGATAAGATCCTGAAAAGAAGCAGACGTTTCATCGGTCTGCTCATTGCTGCCATCTTAGGGATTATCGTTGTTACTGCTGCAGATGCTACTGCTGGTGTTGCATTAACTGAAAATATTAAGACTCAAAACGTTGTGGCCGATTGGCATAAAGAACTCTGAACAATTATGGACTGCCCAAAAACAGATTGATACTGAAATATATAATAAATTATCAGATTTAGAACAAGCTGTTGTTACGTTAGGTAATAAATTGGTCAGTTTAAAAAGACAGATAAAATTGAAATGTGATTGGAATACGTTATCTTTTTGTATTACCCCGTTATGTACAATGAAACTAAGTTGCCTTGGGAAAAAGTGAAAAAACATTTGTTAAACCATGAAAATTTAACTGCTGATATTGTTAATTTACAACATGAAGTGTATTCCACTTTTCAGCATAAATTGGAAAAAGTGGATGGAGATGCGATTTTAAAAGGAATTGCTGATGGAATAGAACAGTTAAATCCATTGCCAAAAATTAATGCTGTAATTAGAGTTTCTGTAGCATCATTTGCATTGTTATTAATTTTGTGTTTGATTTTATATATTGTGTGTAAGAGAATTAATCAAGCTAAGCAAGAAAATGAAAGACATAATGTGATTTTCACATCAATGATGGGTAATATAAATGCTCAAAACCACAATAAAAGAGAAAGGGGGAATTATAGGTGGAAAGCCTATAAATAAGCCCTTAAATGGTTTCATTTTGTGAAGGCAAGTTTGAAGTCTTGTGAGTTACAAAGAAAAAAAATCAATCTTGGATAGAACTCCATATGTGGGCTAACGGCCTGGTCACATAGAAGTGATTAAAGGCCTGGCTTCATGGGGGCAGGCCTACAGGCACGTACCTGTATAAATCAGGAATTTACAGACTACTCCCTAAGATGAATCACTGCCTCCAGATGCTCTGTTAAACATCAAGCATTCAAACAGCTTATTCCCACAGAACCTTGTTTTGTGGTTTTGTTTTTGATTGATTAGCATAAGAATAACTTTAGATAATGCTAGTGAAGTGGTTATTGGTTAATTTGTAGACCCACAGGCACCAGGCAGTGAGAGGCCTGAGGCTAAGGTTTAAGTCATATGTTTATTGATTAATTGTGTGTATGTGTAGTATTGCCTATATAAGGTTTGGTGGAAGAAATAAAGTTGCTGCATGCCATGAGAGAGCTACAGCCTTCCTTATTTGGCATACAATTTCATTGCAGGTGTTAATCTCTGCAGCACTGCACCACGCAACTTTCACACAACATAGAGGGTAAGAATGGAGGATGAAGAATGTTGGGGGCTTCTGCTACAAGGAAAAAGCAGGAAAACATGCATTTATTCAGCTCTTACTGTTTGCAAGCCCCTGAACCAAGCCCCATACTTGCACCAGCTCATTGGATCCTACAAGGCTCCTGTAAACTTGTGGGCACCACCATCGTCATGTTTCAGGGAAACTAGGGCTCATGCCCAAGGTCCCTGCTCAACAACACCAGCCCCTGACCCCTCAGCTGGGTCCCTCACCACAGGGAAGATCACTCGGTAGCCACAGGAACCTCCATGGGTTATTCCACCTCTGATGACATTGAAACCAGCTCCGTAAGCAAGAAAACACTTTTTTCATAATTTCCTTTTTGTAGATATCTGTTTTAAGTTCCCAGGCCAGTGAGATTTCCTGACCGGGACTTTGTAACTTTCTGCTGCCCATTGCATTCCTTGCATCCCGCCTGTGCATAAGACTGACTAAATGACCCCTATTAACCCCTAGCACATTAGACTACTAAAAATCCCTACTCTGGGCCAGCCTTCAATGACACTTTTTGGTCATGGGATGTATGCACTGGCATGGTTTCCCACTGTGCTGGCCACACATGTACTGATGCTCACTCCCATCATGCATTATCCATTTCACCTCCACATATACCTTTTAACGCAGTTCCTGTGGGTTACGACCCACAGATTGAGAACCACTGTGCTAATACATGGTATGGACAGCATGTTCCAGTGCAGGTGGCGTGGACAGATGGGAAGAGTGAAGGTGAAGCAAATGTCCAGGAAATAAGGTTTCTGGATCCATCTAGAGACCCACGAGGAGTGGCCAGTGCTTGGCATCTGGTTAGCAGGGAGGAGTGGGCTTTGCTCAGGTGGCTCATGGCCATTGCCCAATTCCCAAGTTTCAGACCCTGTCTGTCCACCTTCTGTGGATTAATTCACTAAACAGCCACAACAAAGCAAGGAGATGACACATACCTGGAGAAGAAAAGAAGGAAAAGGACTGGATCCAAATGATCAAATTTCCACTTGATGTCCTGAGTTCCTGGCCTTGAACCTCACTAATGACAGACAGCTCAGTGCCTCTTCTTCACTATCAGAAATGGAAGATTCCTCAGGTTTATTTTATTTTACTTACTATTTTTTCAGACAGCATCTCACTCTGTCACCTTGGGCAGAGTACCCTGGTATCATAGCTCACAGGAACCTCAAACTATTGGGCTGGGGGAACCTTCTTGCCTCAGCCACTCCAGAAGCTGAGACTACAGACACCTGCCACAATGCCTAGCTAGTTTTTCTATTTTTTACAGAGATGGGGTCTCCCTCTTCCTCGACTGGTCTCAAACTCCTGAGCTCAGCCAGTTTACCCACCTTGGCCTCCCAGAGTGCTAGGATTATAGGTATGAGCCACCAAGCCCTGCCTGATTCTTGAGGTTTAAATAAAAAAGCAAATTTAATTGAACATGAGGAACTAGATGGTGGTTTACACTGAGGTTCCCTGTTTGTTATTTGCATTTATTTTATTTATTTATTTTTAAGACACAGTCTCACTTTGTCACCCTCCGTAGAATGCTGTGGCATCATAGATCACAGCAACCTCAAACTCCTGGGCTCAAGTGATTCCTCCTGCCTCCACCTCCCAAGTAGTTGGGACTATACTGGTGCCTGCCACAACACCCATTTATTTTTAGAGAGGGGGTCTCATTGTTGCTCAAGCTCCTTGCCTACTTCTGAGCTCAGGCACCCCACCCACCTCAGCCTCCCAGAATGCTGGGACTTTCTTTCTGTCTTTCTTTCTTTCTTTCTTTCTTTCTTTCTTTCTTTCTTGTTTTTGAGGCAAGGTCTCACTGTGTCAGCCTAGCTGTACTAAAGTGCTGTAATCATAGCTCACTGCACCCTCAACTCTTGACTTTGTGTGATCCTCCTGACTCTGCTTCTCAAACTGCTAGGATTACAGGTGTGAGCCTCCCTGCCCTGCCCCATATCTTTACATCCATTCCTGCAGAGGTGACTCCCTCATATACCTCTCACGCCTGAATCCTGTTCTAGAAATTCTGATTCAAATTTCTGACTCTCCAGGACACAGGTCCCCACAGGTCCCAATGGCTCTCGAGGTCAGCCTTTCCCCCAGGTCCTTCCCCCTGTTGCATCACCATCCCTTTCCCATTTCCACTGGGCAGGGGTCTCCAATGATGGGTTCAGTGATCTCTTTAGGATGCACCAAAGTCTCAGGTTTTTAGCTTCCAAGTGCACAGGAGAGTGTGGTGTATCCGCCCAAACTAGATGGTCATTCAACGTCAGTACCGAACCATGTCCAGGTCATAGAAGACTCCATTGCCACACTCAGGGCAGGGGACTATGCCAAAGAAAATACTCTTTGACTTCAAATCTTTCAGTATCCACCTCAGCTTCGCCACAAATTGGGCAAGTATTTCCTGGTAGAAAGTTCCCGAAGCATCATAGCTCTCCAGAGGCACAGGGTACTGCCCCGTGCTTAACTTGCTCAGCCCAACGGTGTGGCGTACCAGGTCCTCCAGGGCTGGCATGAAGATCTGGTTCCCACAGAAGCTGAATGTCATGAGCTTGGAGCAGCGGCTCAAGCTGGGCAGGATGACTCTGAGTTGGGCATCTGAGATCCCACAGTCATCCAGGTGTAGGGTCTGCAGAGTGGCAGCGACTCTCTCCAGCAGAAGTTGAAGGGGCTCAGGGCTGAAATCGGTCAGTGTCACATTAGTCAAGACCAGGTGCTTTAGTTGACTGAGGGTCGGGCACCAGGATAGATGGCTCACGTCCAATTCTAAAAGAGGGCAGTAGTTTATTGAAAAGGTCTCCAATGGAGTCTTGATGCACCTGGAACACAGAGTAAGAAGTTAGTTCTGAAAAATGGTAGCAGTAGGGAAGGCAGTAGGGAAGGACTTCAAGGTGCAAATTTTGCCCAAGCCCAAAGTCATTCTGTTGATCATCTAATGATGGCCAGTACCCAAGATGTTGTCTTTTCAAGGCTATGGTCATTCTGGTCAGTCCCATTTTAGGCTGAGTTCTCCATCACTCATGCAACTCACTCAAGTCCGTAGAATTTCTAAGACTTCCTTTCCCACTTGTTGGCAGAACCCCACACTTCTGGGCCACACGAGCCCAGTGGGAGACCCACATAAAGGACACAGCCAGGGAAGATCCAGCAGCATCAGCTGGGGTTGCCACCTGCAGGGTCACCAGCAAGTCTGTGTCCTCAGCACCCACCTCTCACTCTTAATAGTTCTTCACTCCTGCTCCCTCCCCCTCTAGTGAAGATTCTGGCATTTTCCATACAAGAATTGATTTACTTGGAACCCCCAAACAACCTTTTACATAGAGTTAGAGATAGGCTCAGTAGTGTTCACTAAGACAGTGAACCCATGCAGTAGAACCTCCATAGCTGACCACCTCCCTACCTAAAACACCTCCCTAAGTTGCCATAATTGTCATAAACCAAACATGCACCACACGTACCTATTAGCACAGTGGGCCTACTTCCCTGTGTTGACACCTCCATGTGTTGACCAGTTTGTTACAGTCTCTTGGGTGGTCAACTTACAGAGGTTCATCTGTATTTTCAAAAGTGAAGGTTTGATGGGCTGTCCCTTCTTCAGTCCCTTCCTCATTTGCCTATTTTCCATCATCTTACCTTCAACACACTTTTTCAGGACAAATTCACTAATGTATCCTCGCTAGGTCTGAGAACCCCAATAGCTGGTTCCCTAGCCAGGTGTCCCTCTCCATGGCAGCTTTCCACGTGATACCCCCTTTAGGACAGAACAGTGAACACGAGTGCGGGTTGACATTCTAGTGTCCCCCTCACTGCTATGTGGCCAGAGGCACTTAGTGTTCACTGTGACAGAGAGAGGCTTTGCTCTGGTCTGCAGAGAAAACTCCCCACCTTTCCTCACCTGAGCACCTGGTCCAGGTGGCCTTCAAGGAAGGAATCAGAGTACATATGAAGTGTCTGGAGACGGTCCAGGTTAAGGAGTGCAGTGGCAAACTGGGCCAGATACTTCTTCTTCATCTCCGGGAAAAGGTAGGCAGGCGCACTGACGTGGGAGACAAGGAGTATCTGAAGGTGACTCATACGGCCCAAGTAAGAAGCAAAATGTCCCAGGGTGGGCAGCTTCCAATGGCAATTCACCTCCACCTCCTGGATACAGTCCAGCTCCACCATGTGTAGGACATTTCTGATTATGTTGAAGGTCCCTGCAAGAATGTTCAGCTTCCTACAGCACAGGTGGACGAAATCTTTCCTCTGCCTGGCCCACACTGAGACGTAGATCAGGGATTCATCCAGTGCTGTAACGTCGAAGCAGAGATCTACAGTCACCTGGAAGGGCTTCTCTCTTCCTGAACCCGGACAGTCCTTCCCTGTTTTCTTCTTACTCAGGGCATTTGCTGAGCCAGTATCGGCCACAGCTTCAGACCACACGGTCCAGAAGTTCTCATCCACATTGCGCAAATCCAGCACTCGCAGGATCCACCTCCTGTGGGTGAAATGGGGCAGTCTTAGAGTTTAGGGAAGGACCCACCTGCGATCTGACCTTTTATTCCACACTCAAGTCATCACCTGCCCCCCTTACTTCTCCTCTGTCTGCCTTTCCTCATCCTCTCTTGCCCTTGGACCCCACCTGTCCTCACTCCCAGTGTCCTTAGGTGCCATTGGGAGGAGGCAGGTTCACATCCTCTCAGTGGTCCCAGTACGAGGAGC
>CAUYPK010094079.1:0-33859 GCA_963574355.1 Loris lydekkerianus
CCAGGAGCTCAGGCTCCTTTCCGTTAGTTCTCACAAAGTGGGCTTCTCTGGGTGGCACAGGCTGGCACTTCAGTTGAACCCAGGTACCTTTCTCTTTGGCTTCCTTCTTTTTCTGATCATTTTCCTTCACACGTTTCAGGAAGCTATCTCATCTCTTAGAGTGCTTAATATGCTCAATACGAACATTAATCTTCGAACATTAATCCTCTTCATGAGGATCTTGCCCTTAACTTGTTTGTTTATAACAATGCCAACAGCATGCTGGGTAACATTGTAGACTCTTTCAGTTTTGCCATGGTAACATTTGTGTGGCATGCCTTTTTGAACAGTACCCTTCATGTCTACAACATCACCTTTCTTGTAGATTTGCATATTGTAGCAAAAAGCAACAAAGTTGTAGCCAAAGGAACAACTCTGTGTTTTCTAAAAGGCCTAGGGAACATGTATCAGGTGCCTCTCCTCTTTCCCTTTGTGTTTGTCATTTTGGTGAATTACTGGAAGATGGCGTCTCCGGCATCACACAATTCTTTTGTCTCAGCCTCCCAAATAGCTAGGACTACAAGTGCCCACCACAATGCCCAGCTATTTTTTAGAGACAAGGTCTTGCTCTGGCTCAGGCTGGTCTCTAACCCATTTTTTTTTTTTTTTTTTTTTTGTCTTTTCATTCTCTTATCAGCATCTTCTCAGATCTTAAGTTCTCTTATCATGGATGAAATCCAATTTGTCAATTTGTTCTTTCTTTTTTTTTTTTTTTTCCCGAGACATAGTCTCATTCTGTCACCAGAGCTAGAGTACAGTGATGTCAAGGCTCACAGTAACCTCAAACTCTTGGGCTCAAACAATCCTCTCCCCTCAGCCTTCCAAGTAGCTTAGACTACAGGTGCCTGCCACCAGGCCCAGCTAGTTTTTCTATTTTGGGTCTCTATATTAAGAGAATGAAAAGACAGGGTCTCACTCTTGCTCAGGCTGCTCTTGAACTCCTGAGCTCAAGTGATCCTCTACCTTGGCCTCCCAGAGTGCCTAGATTACAAGTGTGAGTCAGCATGGCTGGCTTCTCAATTTCTTCTTTTATGGATCATGCTCTGATGCTGTATCTAAAAAATCTTTGCTTGGGTGGTGCCTGTGACTCAGTGGGTAGGGCACCGGCCCCACATACCAAGAGTGGACGGGTTTGACCCTGGCCAGGGCCAAACTGCAACAAATAGCCGGGCGTTGTAGCAGGCACCTTTAGTCCCAGCTACTCGGGAGGCTGAGCCAAGAGAATCACCTAAGCCCAGGAGTTGGAGGTTGCTGTGACACCATGGCACTCTACAGAGGATGATAGATAAAATGAGACTCTGTCTCTAAAAAAAAAAGAAAGAAAGAAATCTTTGCTTAACCCCTGGATGTCCTACACATTTTCTTCTGGAAGTTTTATAATTTTAGATTTTACATTTAAATCTATTTTAAGCTAGCTTTTAAATATGGTATTAAGAATAGATCCTAGTTCTTTTTGTTTGCATATGGATGTCCAATTATTCCATCTTTTCTTTAAAATTTAAAATACACTAATCTCTTGTTTAAAAAGCATTCATAGTTAAAATTCAAGCGGTATGAAAGATTTACAATGAAAGATTTCTCTCCTCTGCACCAATCGTGCCTGTGTATCCTTCCAGAATTTGCATGTACAAGAAAAAACACACATAAAATTTTTAAAAACATTTTTTTTTCCCTCAGAAGTTAACATGCATCCTGGTTTTGCTTATGCTCTCTTTTCCCTTATACCTTGATATCATACCATCTTAGAACTGTAAGCAAAGGGCTTCCTAGTTTTTTTTTTAAACCATACTTCCATAGTATTTCATGACATTGAATATGCAATATGTACAATAATTCTTGTTTAAACAGTTCCTTATTAATTTTTAGTAATTTCCAGTCTTTTGTGGTTTGTTGCAGTAGCTCACACCTGTAATCCTAGCACTCTGGGAGGCCAAGGCAGGAGGACTCCTTGAACTCAGGAGTTTGAACAAGAGCGAAACTCCATCTCTACTAAAAATAGAAAAAGTAGCCAGGCATTGTGGCAGGCCCCTGTAGTCCCAGGTACTTGGGAGGCTGAGGCAGGAGGATCACGTAAGCCCAGGAGTGTGAGGTTGCTGTAAACTAGGCTGACAGCCGGGCACTCTAGCCTAGAATCGTAAAAAAAAAAAAAAAAAAAAAAGAGGGGGGATCATTATATATTAGTGAACTTAACCTTTCATTGTGATACAAATATATTTTCCCCAATGCTTTTATACTTTGTCTTTTTTACTTTGTTCATAATTTTTTCCATGCATATTTTTAAAATTATGTAATCAAATGTATTTGTCTTTTCTGGTTGACTTCTTTGAGATCTCTGGACTCTTCATTCTGATTGTAGTTTTAATAGGGTGGACTATGATCACTGGGGACATTCGTGCCCGACCCGATATTTTGTGATGCTTCAGGGCTATCCAGGCAGTATTTCACTGTGAAACACTTATCTCCTTGGTTATGCCTACCTGGACTCTAATTCTTGCAGCCCCCTTTGGAAATGTGAAAAGGCCCTAGAATATCTCCAAGCCCTTATTTTCTCTAATTTCCTCTAGGATGACAACAGTTCCTACCTATATTTGTTAGGTATAAGTTAAGCTGCTGTAGAAAAGAAACCTCAAGAAATAAGCTTATTTTTCTCTCTCATAACAGTTTCTATATAGGTGGGTCATGCAGGGG
Organism: Loris lydekkerianus; assembly: GCA_963574355.1. Taxonomy (NCBI): domain Eukaryota; kingdom Metazoa; phylum Chordata; class Mammalia; order Primates; family Lorisidae; genus Loris; species Loris lydekkerianus. The sequence continues at coordinate 2,728 of CAUYPK010094079.1, forward strand.
TTTCGATTCCAAGCAACTGGAATTAATGCAAAATGTCCTTGCAGCTTGCTGGCATCTAGTACAGTGCTGCTCCCTTTAATAACACCAACTATGTAATCCTGCCAGCAGTGAAGGGAAAAGAACTGCTGGAGGGCAAGCAGGCCCCATTCACTTCCACTCACATCTCTCATAGGCCAGAACTCAGTCATATGATCTCATCAGCTGCTAAGTAGTCTGGGAGATGTAGTCTCCACCAGGATGTCAGTGCACCTGGGTAAACATTAAGGGTTCCCATACCAAGCAGAAGAGGAGGAAGAGATTGTGAAGGGCATCTCTACTAAACCACCTCATGGGGGCCGTCTCAGTCAGGACCAGACAGGAGACTGAAACTACACAGTAATTTGTATAGGAGAGTTTAATGTAAAGAATTACTTGCACCCATTAAGTGACTATTATTTAGAAAATGACAAGTGTTGGCAAGGATGTGGAGAAACTAGAACTCATGTGCACTGTTGATGGGAATGTAAAATGATGGTTGCTATGGAAAACAGTTTGGCAGTTCCTCAAAAAAGTAAACATAGCATTACTATATAAAATTACCACATAACCCAACAATTCTACTTCTGGGTATACACCCAAAGGAAATGAAAGTAGGGATTCAAACAGATGCTTATATACCAAAATTCATAGCTAAATTGTTCACAGTGGCCAAAAGGTGAAGACAATCTAAACATTCACTGACAAATAAATGGATAAACAAATTGTGCTATCTCCATATGATAGAATATTATTCAGCCTTAAAAAGGAAGGAAATACTGATATAGGCTACAACATGGTGAACCTTGAAGACATTATGCTAATTGAATAAGCCAGACACAAAAGGACAAATACTGTATGATTCTGCTTATATGAAATAGCTAGAATAGCTAGATTCATAGAGAAAGTAGGATAGTGGTTACTGGGGGCTGGAAGAGGTGGGAAATGAGGAGAAATTGTTGACAGGTAGAATTTCAGCTTGGGAAGATGAAAAAGTTTTGGAGATGGATTGTGATGAGGGTTGTGCAACAATGTGAATGTATGTACATAATGCTACTGAAGTGCACACTTAAAAATGCTTAAAATGAACCCAGTGCCTGTGGCTCAAGTGGCTAAGGCGCCAGCCACATACACCTGAGCTGGCGGGTTTGAATCCAGCCCGGGCCCACCAAACAACAATGACGGCTGCAACCAAAAAATAGCCTGGCATTGTGGCAGGTGCCTGTAGCCCTAGCTACTTGGGAGGCGGAGGCAGGAGATCGCTTGAGTCCAGGAGTTGGAGGTTGCTGTGAGCTGTGACGTCACGGCACTCTACCCAGGGCAATAACTTGAGGCTCTGTCTCAAAAAAAAAAAAAGTTTAAAATGGCTCGGTGCCCATAGCCCAGTGGTTACGGTGCCAGCCACATACACTGAGGGTGGTGGGTTTGAACCCAGCCCAAGTTAACTGAACAACAATGACAACTGCAACAAAAAATAGCTGGGTGTTGTGGCTACTTGGGAGGCTGAGGTAAAAGAATCGCTTGGGCCCAAGAGTTTGAGGTTGCTGTGAGCTGTGACACCACGGCCCTCTACTTAAGGATGACATAGTGAGATGCTGTCTCAATAACAACAAAAAAAGCTTAAAATTTTATGCTACACTTTTTTTTTTTTAGACAGAGTCTATGTCACCCTCCATAGAGTGCTGTAGTGTCACAGCTCTCCAACTCTTGAGCCCAAGCCATGCTCTTGCCTCAGCCTCCCCAGTAGCTGGGACTACAGGTGCCCACCACAATGCCCGGCTATTTTTTTGTTGTAGTTGTCATTGTTGTTCAGCTGGCCTGGGTCAGGTTGGAGCCTGCCAGTCTCGGTATGTGTGGCTGGCGCCATAACCACTGTGCTATAAGCGCCGAGCCTATGTTACACTTATTTTAACACACACACAGGGTTTGTTAACTAGTAGCAGGAGTTTAAACTACCAAGAGGCAAAGAACTCCAAGGAACATAGAAATAGCTAATATAAGGAGTAGTTGCTTTGCCTAGGGCTGAAGCAGATCTCAAAGAAGGAATAAATTTGCAAGTGGGATTCCCCTATCCCACCTCCAATCCCATGCAAAGTTAGGATTTCACTGGAGAGGTGTAGCCATGGCACACTGGATGACTGAGAATTTCACCCAGATCCTACAGGCTGCTGAAATTTGCTGGGTGGAGGGTTAAGTTTCTCAGGGTGTCCACCGCTGGGCTGGCCTGATGTTCACCGCGCTCAGGTCCTATGAGAACCAGGAAAAGAAACCTGGTCCCATTCAGTGGTCCTCTCGCGCCCTCTACTGACAAAGCTTAATGTTGCGCCAACTGGTGAAGGAGAAACGTTTAGAGTCCAGCTCCAATATCACAAAACAGGGAAAAGAAGTGAATTTGGAGCCAAGGGCTATAAATTGCTAACTGGCACAAGGTAGTTGTTAGAATGCAATGCAATGAATACTAATAGTAAAATAGTGTGAGCATTATTATTATTTCTCGTCTGACCTGGCTGTGCTCTCCTGGGATCCAAACCTGTGAACTGGGTAATTGATGAGGTCCCTTTCTGTGGCTCCCTACAGCCACAGACATTCTGTGGCTCCCTACAGAAATGAAACAGTGATCCTCAAAAGGGGACGGTGAAGCTACTCGGGAGGCAAGAGAATCGCTTAAGCCTAAGAGTTTGAGGTTGCTGTGAGCTGTGAAGCCACCGCACTCTACCAAAAGGTGACAAAATGAGACTCTGTCTCGAAAAATAAAAAGGGGGGGGACAATGAAAAGAGCTGATAGTTTTTGTCCAAACACCTGGATTCAATTCCAGCTTCCTCTGAGTAGTAAAGGAGTGTTGGCCAGATACAGTGGTTCCTAGAACTCTGGGAGGCCGAGGCAAATGGATTGATTGAGCTCACAGGTTTAAGACCACCCGGAGCAAGAGCAAGACCCTATCTCTAAAAATAGCTGGGTATTGTGGTGGACACCTGTCTCAGCTACTCAGGAGGCTGAGGTAAGAGAATTGCTTGAGCCCAAGAGTTTGAGGTTGCTGTGAGCTACAATGAGGGCAAAAAAGTGAGACTCTTTAAAAAAAAAAAAAAAAAAGAAAGAAAGAAAGAAAGAAAGAAAGAAAGAAAGAAAGAAAGAAAGAAAGAAAGAAAGAAAGAAAGAAAGAAAATGATGGCTGATCTAATAAACATCAGAATTTTAGCACTGAACCCAATAGTTTATTTCTAGTGCCTGTACACTCTAGCAAGTGTGGGAAAGGTGGAAGGAAGTGGGGGAAAATCCACACAGTTCCAGACATTTGGCCCCTTCCATCTTATGGCTTTGCCATCCCTGGGAGCCCTGGGCTCTCTGCTACAGCCAGGTCAGCAGAAAAGGGAGTGGAGAGTCACGTGGGATAAGGCCAGGCCTGGAAATACCTGCACATCTCTACCACCATCGACACTTCTTGGCTAGACTCAGTCTATGGCCCTGCATGGAGCTTCAGGGGAGAACAGAAAAAGTAGCTCTGCCATATTCCCTGCAGAAAAATGAAATGGGATTGTATGGACAGCTAGCTAGTCTCTGCCCTGTGCCACTTCCCAGCTTTGTCCCCTTGGATGAGCGACTTTGTTTCTTTCAGGTTCAGTTTTCTGCTCTGAAAATGAGGTTAATGAACTCTGGCTGTGAAGAATCAACATGATAAAAATAGGTGTCAAATTGCTCAGTAAATACTGTCATTATTAATCTGATCATATTGCCCTTATTTGGCCCTTCCCACTCCTGATTTATCTACCTGATGTCCCCCAACAGGCACTACCTGGATGATCGAAATCCTCTGCTTAATCCTGAAAGACGGGGATCCCTCCTGGATCCACTCAGTGCCCATCTGGGAGCGGGCACCCTGGTGTGAGACCATCATGGGTGCCTTCAGCCTCCCAGACCAGGCCAGCCCCCGCCTCATGAGCTCCCATCTTCCGATCCAGATCTTCACGAAGGCATTCTTCAGCTCCAAGGCCAAGGTGCGGAAGACGGGGAATGTATGTGTGTCTGTCTGTCTGCTTGGGTGGGGTTATGGAGAGAGGGAGCATAACTAATTGATTAATTCGGGACCTGATTATTGGGCACCTACTAGGTGCCTGACCCTGATCTAGCACAGAAACGCCCATTCTTGTGAGCCCATATTCTAAAGGGGACCAGGTAGGTAATAGAAGGAATAGATAAGAAAACTCTTCAGTATGTCTGATGGGATAAATTTACATCAGGAGCAGGAGGTATCTGTGGCTCAGTGGGTAGGGTGCCGCCCTCATATACTGAGGGTGGCGGGTTCAAACCTGGCCTCAGCCAAACTGCAACAAAAAAATATCTGGGTAGTGTGGTGGACACCTATAGTCCCAGCTACTCGGCAGGCTGAGGCAAGAGAACCGCCTAAGCCCAGGAGCTGTGTGATGCCACAGCACTCTCCCATGGGTGATAAAGTGAGACTCTGTCTCTACAAAAAAAAAATTGGCTCGGTGCCTGTGGCTCAAGAGGCTAAGGCACCAGCCACATACACCTGAGCTGGCAGGTTCGAATTCAGCCCCGGCCTGCCAAATAACAATGATGGCTGCAACCAAAAAATAGCCAGGCATTGTGGCGGGCGCCTGTAGTTCCAGCTACTTGGAAGGCAGAGGCAAGAGAATTGCTTGAGCCCAGGAGTTGGAGGTTGCTGTGAGCTGTGACACCATAGCACTCTACCAAGGGCAACAAAGTAAGACTCAGTCTCTAAAAAATATAATAATTTCCAGAGCCTTCTGTGTGCAGGGCTCTGAGATGAGTAAGACCCCACGCTGTCCTCAAGGGGCTCCCAACCCTGTGAGTGGAGACACAGGCTGTAAACAGATCATGAAATGATGATGCGCAAAGGTGGAGGTAGCTGAGGGCTCAGAGGTCCCAGCAAAGGAGTCTCCAGGAGACCTGGAGTGGTCAGGAGCAGTTGTTAGTGCTGGGTCATAGTGAAGGAGACAGCGTCCTGGGAAAGGACCTGTCTGAGGGGCAGGTGGAAGGGGAGGAGAGATTGCAGCCAGTAATCAGGTTATCAGGGCCTTGAATGCCAGGCCCAGGGCATAGGACTCTGTCCAGGGGCACTGGGGAGCCACAGAGGGCTGTAAGCAAGGAGGGCAGGGTTGTAGAAAGACCATCTGGAGCCATGTGGGGGTTGGGAGGTTGAGGAAGAGGCTGGGGCTTCAGCTGTAGGAATGGAAAGGAGAGGCCAGCTTCCCTCTTCTTGGTCAACACCTCTCACCCTGACTCCCCATCCTGAATCCCGTCTTCCTCTTCTACTCTTTGTTCCCTGAAACTGAACTGTCCCTCCATCTGGCCCAGAAACAGTCCCTCCCTCCTCCTCAAATGTGGCTAAGCTCTCCATGTCCTCTGGCATGAAATGAGCTGGGCTGAAGTAAGCCACCATCAGCTGGGAGGTCCTCCGGGAAATCTGCCCCAAGTCCTTCCTGCTGCAGGGTTAGAAGAGGGGGAGTCGGGGCAGGCATCTTCTGGGGCCAGGGTCCTAACTGTGCCTAACATCTTATCCCTTTCCCCAACATCCATACACAGGTGATTTACCTGGGTCGGGACCCCCGGGACGTTGTGGTCTCCCTCTATCATTATTCCAAGATTGCTGGGCATTTGAAGGACCCTGGCACGCCCGACCAGTTCCTACAGAACTTCCTCAAAGGGGAAGGTGAGGACTAGGACAAAGTAAGGTGGGAGGGGCAGGGTGCAAGCCAAGCCCTGGGGAAAGGAACCCCAGGGGACTTGGATGGCAGAACAACAGAGGAGGGAGGAGAGAGGCAGAGAAACAGGGTGTCATAGTGAGGGATGGAGCTGGTCCCAGTGGCTTGCTCCTGTAGTCCCAGCTACTTGGGAGGCCAAGGCTGGAAGATTGCTTGAGCCCAAGAGTTCAAGGCCAGTCTGGGCAACATAATGAGACTTCATCTCTGAAAAGCAAAAAAAAAGAGTAATGGAAACAGCAAGACAAAGAGAGAGAAATGGAGACCAAGAGACTGAGAGACAAAATGAAAGCCATGAGAGATACAGACATGAGGACAGAGAGTCTGAGAGACACAAGTAAGCAAGAGACAGAGAACTAGGCACAGTGGCTCAGCCTGTAATCCCAGCACTCTGGGAGGCCGAGGCAGGTGGATTGCCTGAGCTCACAGGTTCGAGACCAGCCTGAGCAAGATTGAGACCCCATCTCTTAAAATAGCCATGTGTTGTGGCGGGCGCCTGTAATCCCAGCTACTTGGGAAGCTGAGGCAAGACAATCGCTTGAGCCCAAGAGTTTGAGATTGCTGTGAGCTATGATGCCACGGGACTCTACTGAGGGCGACATAGTAAGACTGTGTCTCAAAAAAAAAAAGGCTCAGCGCCTATGGCTCAAGCGGCAAAGGAGCCAGCCACATACACCTGAGCTGGCGGGTTCAAATCCAGCCCGGGCCCGCCAAACAACAGTGACGGCTACAACTAAAAAATAGTCAGGCATTGTGGCAGATGCCTGTAGTCCCAGCTACTTGGGAGGCGAAGAAGGTAGGAGAATTGCTTGAGCCCAGGAGTTGGAGGTTGCTGTGAGCTGTGATGTCACAGCACTCTACCCAGAGCGACAGATTGAAGCTTTGTCCCCCCCCCCAAAAAAAAAGACAGGGTGGCGCCTGTGGCTCAAAGGAGTAGGGCACCGGCCCCATATGCTGGAGGTGGTGGGTTCAAACTCAGCCCTGGCCAGAAACTGGAAAAAAAAAAAAAAAAAAAAAAAAAAAGACAGAGACAGGGAGACAGAAACAGAGATAGACAGAGAGAGACAGGGAAAGACAAGGCAGGGACAGGGGGCACCATGCTACATGCTGGGGACCTTCTCTGCTCCTGTTAGAGACCCCGACTTTGAGGGGTAATTCAAGTGTGTTTGTGTGTGTGTGTGTGGGGGGGGGTAACCAGACTCCTGATGGATGGACAGACAGACAAAGGCTGCCCAAGATCGTCAACAAGGGAAGGGGCAGGTTGAGAGAGACCTTGAACTTGGCAGGGACATGGGAGGCTTGGGAAAGGATGTCAGTTCTGAGGGCCAAACATGGGGATGTTAGGGGGCTAATTAGACCCCACTAGCCCGTGGGTGGGGGTGGCCCTCTGCAGGGCCTCATACAGCACCTGCCCCTCCTCCTGCAGTGCAGTTTGGCTCCTGGTTCGACCACATTAAGGGCTGGATTCGGATGCAGGGCAAAGAGAACTTTCTGTTCATCACCTACGAGGAGCTACAGCAGGTGAGTCGCCACCTCCACCTCAGCCCCGCATCCCGCAGACTCCTGCTCACTCCCACCCTCTTCCCTTCCCAAGGGCCTAAGACCACCTGGCTTCCGGGTGCTCCAGGTACTGGGGTTACAGCAGGGAACAGAGTCCCTGAATCCATGAGTGGGAGACAGACTGTGGACAGATCCATAAAATGCACAGCAAGCCAGCTGGTGAGAAGCACTGAGGGGAAAGGCAAGCAGGGAGGGAAGCCAAGGAACACGTGTAATGATTTCAAACAGGGTGTCAGGGGAGGCCTCACGGCAAAGGTGGCACTTGGACAAAGATCCAAAGGAGAGAGAAAGGGAGCCATGGAGATATCTGGGGGAAGTGTCCCAGGAAGGGGGAACAGCCGGTGCAATGATCCTGCAGTGGCTTTTTTCCTTATGTATTCCAGGGACAGTGAAGACACTGGTGTGGCCAGAGCCAAGTGAGGGAAGGGGAGGGCTGGGAGAGGAGGGCAGAGAAGGATTGGGGCGCTGTGAAGACTCTGGCTTTGCTCTGAGCAGATGGGAGCCTGTGTCCCATGGTGGCACATGGGAAATGAGCCTCAGTGATGATCATATGACTTGAAAAGCAGAGGGAAACAGTGGAAGGAAACAGCCCTTGGAGTTGAGACTGGGATCCTCACTGGACTCCACCAAACGTCCTCGGGGCAGGCATGAGGGAGACTCTTTCTCCCTGGGAACATCAGGGAAGGGTCTTTGGAACAAGGAACCTTGCAATGTACATGGCTTTACTCGGCTTCAAAAAGGATGCTGGGCTTCTAGAAGGAGCCATCCATGGTCAACATGCCCAACCATTCTAGGTTCTTAACCAAGATCTGTTCTGAGAGGCTGGGAGCCAGAGAGGCTTCCAATAAGTTCCCTTCACCAGTCGCCCAGGTTGGAGTGCAGTGGTACAATCATATTTCACTATAAACTTGAACTTCTGGGCTCAAGCAATCCTCCCACCTCAGCCTCCCAAGTGGCTAAGACTACAGGTATGTGTCACCATGCCTTTTTTTTTTTTTTTTTTTTTTTTTAGGTATGTCTCACTATGTTGCCTTGATAGAATGCTGTGGTGTCACAGCTCACAGCAACCTCAAACTCTTGGACTTAAGAGATTCTCTTGCCTCAGCCTCCCAAGTAGCTGGGACTATAGATGCCCACCACAACACCTGGCTATTTTTTGGTTGCTATGTCCTTGTTGTTTAGCTGGCCCAGGCCAGGCTCGAGCCCGCCAGCCTCCGTGTATGTGGCCGGTACCCACTCACTGAGCTACGGGAACCGAGCCAATGCCCATTTTCACAGACAGGGTTTCACGACATTGCCTAGGTTAGTCTTGACTCCTGAGCTCAGGCAATCCTCCCAACTTGGCCTCCCAGAGTACTGGGTTTACAGGCATGAACTACTGCACCTGGTCACAGTCCTTTCTTATGTGTTTCACATATTTTTTGTATTCTTTCTATCAGTACTATTTTCTTTCTTGTCAGTACTTTTTTCAGTAGAGTCAGGACTCTGGTGTCAAAGCTATTAAAATTCTCTTAAATAACCAGTCTGGCACAGTGGCTCATACCTGTAATTCTAGCATTCTGGGAGGCCAAGAAGGGAGGATTACTTGAGATTAGATGTTCAAAAACAGCTTGAGCAAGAGTGAGATCCCATCTCTGCTAAAAATAGAAAAACTAGTCAGGCACAGTGGTGGGCACCTGTAGTCCCAGCTACTTGAGAGGCTGAGGCAGGAGGATCTTGAACCCAGGAGTTTGAGGTTGCCGTGAGCTAGACTGACAACAGAGCACTCTAGCCTGGGCAACAGAGTAAGACTCTGTCTTAGAAAAAAAAAAATAGGCAGGCGTTGTGGCGGGTGCCTGTAGTCCCAGCTACTTGGGAGGCTGAGGCAAGAGAATTGCTTAAGCCCAGGAGTTGGAGGTTGCTGTGAGCTGTGATGCTACAGCACTCTACCATAGGTGATAAAGTAAGACTCTGTCTCTAAAAAAAAAAAAAAAACCTCTGGGGACCCCCAGAGGTCTCATCCATAAAGTAGGTGGAAGGGAAAAAAGCAACACAGAATTTTGAGGAGCACAGTACCTGGCACTGGCATGTTGTAACCAACTGATAAGAGACATCACTGTGTTAGCATGCTGTGTAAAGTGAGACTGATTAGATTCTGAGCCGGGGCCTGATTAGCAATGACAGCAAATGCTGAGCATGAATTACCTTATTTCACCCTCACAAAGTCTACACAGGTGAAGCACATATAAAATTGAACCACATGAAATGCCAATATTCGACCAATTTTGACTTGCAAAATGGCAATTTTATATGATTCTCCTTAACATTATTACCCCTATGTTATAGAAGAGGAAACAGGGTTTGTAACTTAAGGTTGATAATTTGCCCAAGGCACACAGCTCTTCAATGCCAACTCCATGGTTATTTTTTTCTACCCTGGTAAATGTCTTTTGATGGAAAGTTCCAGAAAAGGTTTCCGCACCACTCCCTGCCAACTCCCCCACCACCCATTTCCCAGCAAGCTTTCTTCTCTAAACCAAAAACTGGGCCACATAGCCTAACGGAGCTTCTGGGCAGCCCCTGGGTGTGAGACGCCGCCCACGTTAGAATTTCTGGGACACATCAGTGGTTCAAGAGGATACAGGAAGGGAGGTTATGAAACCAAGGATGACCTGTAAAATCAGGGCTGCCGGGTTGATGACACTGACCGGAGAGTTGACTGTGGGGTGCTGTGCATCAGAAGGCATTCAGGTAGAGGGGAGGACTGTGGGCTTTGTGACCTGAACCTGACCTACTCCTTAACTGTGTGGCCTTGGACAATTTGTCTTTCCCTCTCTGGGCCTCCACTTACCAGTTGGGATAATGATACTTCCCTTGAAAAGCTAATGGCAGAATAGGCACAAATCTCTATGCAGGACCTGGAGCAGAGCTTGGTATACAGTGGGCACTCAGTCTATAGTGCCTTGAACCATCACTATCATGCGGAAGTTAAAATTTGAGCTGTAGCAGTGCCAAAGGGCCTTTCTGACAACCCCATGGAAGACCAGATCATACCTGTCCCTGACCGTCAGGCCTGAGAGCTAGGACTCTATCCCGGGGCACTGGGGAGCCATGGAAGAATCGAGAGCTGGGAGAGCAGGGTCGGTGTGGGTATGCAGGATGAGTTCAATGAGGAAGGAGATTAGAGGCAGAGAGGTTGGGGAGGAGAATAGGCTGAGGTTGCAGGAAGGAGAGGACATAGCCTGAGCCAATGCTAGGGCTGTGGGGACACAGAGGAGGAGTTGTGGCAGAGACGGAGTTGAGGGCAGAAGGGCCAGGACTGATGACAGGGGCAGAGGCTTGGGTGAGGAGAACAATGACCAGGGAAGCCAGGCCCAGGAGTCTGGCCCTGTGAATGGATGAATCATTGAGACGCCTTGAGACAGAGCCCTAGGGGAGCAGGAGGTTTAAGGCACTGACCAGCCAATGTCTGTTTCTAACTTGAACAAGGTGCCAAACTGGCCTCTGTCCCCACCCTACCCTTGCCCTCCCACCCACGGAACCCTCTGAAAATCCTTGAGCTGTAATCTAGCCTTTCAGCTTGGAGATAGGAAAATAAAGAAAGAGGCAGAGTCCCCCAGCCAACCCTGGGTTGGGACAAGGACATTCAGACTCTGGGCCCTGTGCTCCTTCCTGGGTCAGGTGCCCTCCCCTTGCTGATGCCTCTCCCCTACCCCCCCACCCAGGACTTTCGGAGCTCCGTGCAGCGCATCTGTGAATTCCTGGGCCGGCCGCTGAGTGAGGAGGCACTGGACTCCGTTGTGGCACACTCAACCTTCTGTGTCATGAAGGCCAACACCATGTCCAACTATACACTGCTGCCCCCCAGCCTGCTGGACCACCGCCATGGGGCCTTCCTTCGGAAAGGTGTGGAGCCCACTAGGTCACTACCTGGCTGTGTGACTAGGGCCGGTTATTTAACCTTGGTGGGCCTCAGTGTCTTCAACTATAACGTGGGAGCGAACAAGGGCCCTGTGGACTCCGGGTTCACTCCACATACAGGGCTTAGCAGCAGCTGGGCACACATACCTGCCATTTAAGGTTTTCCTTGTCCATCCAGAGAGCTCGCACCTGTAATCCTAGCACTTTGGGAGGCCAAGGCTGGAGGATCACTTGAGCTCAGGAGTTTGAGACCAGCTTAAGCAAGACTGATACCCTGTCTACACTAAAAATAGAAAAATTAGCCAAGCATGGTGACTTGTGCCTATAGTCCCAGCTACTCAGAAGGCTGAGGAAGGATGATCACTTGGGCCTAGGAGTTTGAGGTTGCTGTGAGCTATGATGTTGCCCTGGCCTCTACCCAGGGTGTGACAGAGTGAGTCTCCATCTCAAAAAAAAAAGTGGTGGTGCTCATGGCTCAAAGGAGTAGGGCGACAGCCCCATATATCAGAGGTGGTGGGTTCAAACCCGGTACCGGCCAAAAACTGCAAAAAAAAAAAGTTCCACAGTTCTGGGTGCAGTGGCTCATGTCTGTAAACCCCAGGCTTTGGGAGGCCAAGGTGGGAGTATCACTTGAGCCCAGGAATTTGAGACTACCCTGAGCAAGATAGTGAGAACCTAACTCTACAAAAAAAAAAAACCCAAAAGCCACAAACATTGTGACTCAAAACAACACATTTATTTTCTTACACTTCTGGAGGTCAAAAGTTGGAAATCAGTCTCAATGGGTTCAAATTAAGGTGTCAAAAGGAACATTTTCCTTCCAGAAGCTAGAGGAGACACTCTGGCCCTGCATTTTCAGTTTCTGACCCACCTGGAGTCCAGGGCCTGAGGCCTCTTCGTCGGTCTGCAAAGCATCTTCTAACCCCTGACACTGGTTCTCCTGCCTCCCCCTTGTGATGTCTCTGGGCCTGGACAATCCAGGCCAACCTCCTCCTCTAAAGATCTTTAGCTTAATCATGCTAAATCTTAATCTGCTAAATCCTTTTGGCCATGTCAGGTCACACATTCACAGGTTCTGGGATTAGCATGTGGAAGCAGAGGGGCTTGATACTCAGCCCACCACCAGGAGCACCTCCCCAGGACTTCCCTGAGAGTGTCACATAGTATCTGGCATGAGCACTTGTTAAGTACCATTGGCCCCAAGTTTCCAGGTGATGATGCCCCAGATGGCTGCTGAGTGATAGACTGGGGCTGGGAGGATCCCTATGCTCGCCCAGAACTAGCTCACTGGCATGAGGGTATCCACGCAGCCTGACACCCAGGCTTTGTGGGGAGACCAGTCATGGAGGCGGTGCAAGGAGTGTGGGAGCCCTAACTGGGGAAGCCCTGTCCTAGCAGGGAATGTTAGGCTGATCACAGAGGAGGTGACCTGAGAAAAATGCTGAGGGAATGAAGCAGTGGAGGGTTAAGAGGAAGACTGGCAAGAGGTCTGCTGGAGCCAGGCGCGGTAGTTCACGCCAGTGATCCTAGCACTCTGGGGAGGCCGAGGTGGGTGGTGCTTGAGCTCAGGGGTTTGAGACCAGCCTGAGCAAGAGCAAGACCCCATCTTTAAAAAAAACCAAACTAGCTGGGCATTGTGGCGGGTAGTCCCAAATACTCCAGAGGCTGAGGAAAGAGGATCTCTTGAGCCCAGGAGTTTTAGGTTGCTGTGAGCTAGGCTGATGCCACAGCACTCTACTGAGGGCAACAAAGTGAGACTCTGTCTCAAATAAAAATTAAAAAAAAAAGAGGTCTGCTTGGGGGTGAAGAGGGAGTCACAGGTGGGAAGGGGTGAGAATGGTGGCAGGACTCAGGCCAGGTCAAGGTGGAGTCATCACAGGTGGCAAAGAGGGCAAAATGGAGGTGGAGGGAGAGGGTGGCAGGAATGCAGGTGCTTCTGGCAAGGAAGAGGGGTGCTGGATGGGGATGATGCTCACCCCATGTCCCTCCCCTCTTCAGGGGTCTCTGGTGACTGGCGGAACCACTTCACGGTAGCGCAGAGTGAAGCCTTCAATCAGGTCTACCGTGAGAAGATGCAGGGGATGCCAACCTTCCCCTGGGACAAGAACCCCAACGATGATGAGGACAGCCAGGACCCGGAGCCCGAGCCCGAGCCCGAGCCCGAGCCCAGCTCCATGCCCAGCTCCAAGTCCGACCAGGCCTCCGAGTCTTCCCACCAGTGACCCTGAGAATAAACACTTTGTTCCTGCCCTGGCTCCTTGATGCTCTGTGGAGGTGGCATTGGGGCCAGGGGGTGTAGGAGCTGGGGTGGGGACCCCATAGTCTCACGGGGGGCCTATTTCAGATGGGGCTCCACAGCTGGGGACTCAGGACCCCCACCCAGAGACAAAGGTGCTGTGGGAGCCTGGCCCTGGGCATCCAACTTCCTAGCGGGAAGTCTGAGCCAACTCCCAGGTCTGAGGGAGGTGGTGCTGGGACCCATGCAGTCCAAGGGAGGAGGGGCTAGGACCCCTGGGTCCAGGGGAAGTGGGGCCGAGGACTCCCAGGTCAGGGACAGGGGAGGGGCTGGGGTCCCCAAACTCTTGGTTTGTTGGTCAGGCTGGTCATTTTCTTGCCAAAATGCACACTTTTGGCACAAAGCAGTTTTATTCTGAGAAGAGGGAAAGAGAAACGCCTGCAGGCCCACCCTCCTAGCACCCACAAAAAGTTCCACTGGCCACCCAGTCCCTACCCCATGGCTCATCCCCTACCAGATATGTCCCCACGTTTCCAGCCCCTCTGTTAAGTAAGCCCCTTGACTCAGTTTACCCAGCTCCTGAGCATAGTGGGTACCACCAGTTTCCCCTTTTGTCCCAGGCTTCCACATTGTAACTGCACACGATTCCAGCGCAGGGTGGGACTCAACCAAGCCTCTCCTCACAGTGGAACATGGGCTGTTTGGGATCCACAGCTGGTGGAGACTTCCTGCCCATTTTCCATTTTCTAGACTGTGACACTGAGGTCCAGGCTGGGCACTGGGGTTGCCCAAGTTCTAGAACAAGTGGAATGGAAAAACCTTTCCATTTCCCAGTTAAAGAGGCCAGAGTCCTTGCTCAAGGCCCGACAATAAGGCCAAAGCTGGGGACACTAAGCTGACTCATCGTCCAGCTCTCCTCTGGTGGGCAGCCAGATTTGGCTTGAGTTCTTATCACGGTTGCCCCCCAGGTCCTGCGAGGGAAGCCCAGTCTGGCTGCCGGATGCCTCTGGCCTCTGGGAGTTTAGATGCAGCATCTTCACCAAACCTCCTTTGGGCTGGGGACAGATAGCAGAAGTGGCGGGCAGGGATGAAGGGCAGAGGACCACCCCAGGGCTGGGACCAGGACAGTGGCAGTGGACGGGAGTCAGCCTCAGCCCAGGGGCCCCCTCCAGTGCCCCGCTGCCTCATCAGGGCCTTGGCTGGGGTGTCTTTGGAGCCCCAAGACTTCTGGAGCTGTGGAAGGAAAGAGGGAGGTGAGAGGAGAGTCCTCTGGGGGCTCAGGGCTGGGAGTGTGGGTTGAAAGCACATAGAGTGATGGAGTGGGCAAGAAAGCTGGAGAGAAAGGATGGAAGACAGAAGGGAGACAAGAGAGCAGAGGGAGGTAAGGAGGTGAGAGATGGCAGAGGTGAGGGAGGAGGTTAGATGAGAGGAAATGGGGTGGGGGGGAAGAGGGGAAAGGAGGGAGATGAGAGAAGAGAGGAGGTGAAAGGGGAGGGAGGAGGAAAGATAGGGAAGAGGTGAGATGAGAGGAGAGATTCAGTGGAGGGAGGCAGGGGAGGAGAAAGGGGCCAGAAAACTCTGAAAGGAGATGAGAACCTGAGCCTTCAGAACCTGAAGGGAAGAGAGAGAGGTGGCCTGGGACCCCCAAACCTACAGAGGCAGGGAGGATCCATGTTCCCACCTGTAGCTGGGAGGAACCGGAAGCAGCTGGCAGCTAGCTGCGGGGAGCAAATATTTGCCCAGGGAGGGGAAGCCAGATGAAGGTGGCTCAGGAGCAGGTGCAAGCAAGGACCTTGCCCCTGCCCATCCCCCTCCCCGGGGAGCTGGTGTCTTCCCTGCCTGGGACCAGGAAGGCAGTTACCTGAAATTTCTCACTCGCCCTCAGGATGAGTCCTACTTAGCTATGGGGAGACTGAGGCTGCTGGGGGACACAGCTCACAGAGGACTGTCCCCTAGTTGGCCTGCATCCTGGCAAGTCCACCTGTTTCCCCCACATGGCTCTGCTCTTGCCCTTGCAGCAGCCCATTTTACAACTGATGAAACTGAGGCTAGGAGAGGAAAAGTCAACCTGCCAGGGACACCCCCCACCACCCAATGAACTGGAGCAGGCTCTGCCAGAACCCATCCTCTAAAAAGATGGCGAAGTGGGCATGGGAGATCCCATTGTGCCCCCCTAATCCTCTCCATCTCCCCAACACCCTTATGGCACTCAAATCTGGGCAGCAGGGCATTTAAATGCAGCCAGGGTCGAGTTCCAATCACTCTCTGACATTTCAGTTTCCCAATCTGTGAAATGGGTGGGTGGAGGACTGCAATAACACCTACTTCATAGGGCTATGGCAAAGGTTAAATCTAACCCGCTCTGCGCAAGTGCTTGAGTTGGGGCCTGCCCTGTTGCAAAGTGCCTACAAGAGATCACTGTCTCCACCTTGGGCACATTACTTGGCCTCTTTAAGCCTCGGCTTTCCTACCCATAAACATCGGCATGATAAGAATGTGGCCTCCTAACCCTGGATGAGGATGTGATGAAATAAATTAAAATAAATTCCACGAGGGGAATTTATTATTATGATCATTTTCTTTCACTTATTCTCATGGAATTCCTCCTCCTAACCAAACTGAGACTGA
Organism: Loris lydekkerianus; assembly: GCA_963574355.1. Taxonomy (NCBI): domain Eukaryota; kingdom Metazoa; phylum Chordata; class Mammalia; order Primates; family Lorisidae; genus Loris; species Loris lydekkerianus. The sequence continues at coordinate 18,806 of CAUYPK010094079.1, forward strand.
ACAGACCTCAGTCCCATGCCATCCCTCACCCGCCCCCTCGCCTGCCTGCCCAGCACACAGTGGAGGTACAGGAAGTGGAGGTGCAGCTGTGACTTTTGGAAAGCAGGCCCTCAGCTTCCTACTCTCTCTCGTGGTGGAGAGCAGAGCCCCTCTGGTAGCCCCACTATATGACTATGGGCAAGTGCCTTCCCCTTTCTGGGCCTCAGCTGCCTCCATTTTCTTCTGGCAGCAGCCACCAGATCCTACCTTGTCATCATCGCTGGAGCCGGACAGCTGGGACAGGCAGCTCAGGTCCCATAGGGAGCGGCTAGGCCGGGCTGCAGGGCCGCTGGTGGGCCGGGCACGTTGGATGCTCCTTAAGATGTCACTGAGTGCTGGGCCTGGAGGTGCAGGGGATTCCTTCCTGTCTCCTTTGAAGATGCGGCAGGCAGCCAGACGATGGGCCAGAGGGCCATCAAGTGGTGGAGGTGACGCGGGGGCCACAGAGCGGCGGCGGGACACATGATGTGGGCTGCGGGGCAGCTGCAGGCCCCCCACAACGCTCCTCAAGGGGCCCGGAGTGGATGCAGGTGGGAGAGGCCAAGAGGCTGCATACAGAGTCCGGAACTCAAGGCTGAAGGCATCGATGATTTCACCAGTCAGCAGAGTCACCAGGCCTCGGTGAAGGCGTGCATCACTCCATGTGAAGCTGGTGGCCACAGAGTGGGGGGGAGGTCAGAGTCTCTGCGAAGCCCCAGAGGCCCAACCTAGTCCCCAGATGGATCCTGGGGCAGGCTGCCTGACCTCAGGCAAGTCCTGACCTCTTCAGCCTCAGCTTCTTCCTCAGTGAAATGGGAACAACAGAAGTACCTTCCCTGGAGAGTTGATGTAAGGACAACATGATTTACTTTTATCAGCTGGGTGTGATAGTTCACACCTCTAATGGTAGAACTATGGGAGGCCAAGGCGCATGGATCACTTGAGCTCAGGAGTTAGCCTGAGCAAGAGTGAGACCCTCATCTCTACAAAGAATAGCAAAACTAACCAGGCATTTGGGGAGGCACCTGTAGTCCCACCTACTTGGGAAGCTGAGGCAGGAGGATCACTGGAGCCCAACAGTTTGAGGTTGCTGTGACCCAGGGTGACAGAGTAAGACTCTGTCCCCCCAACCCCCCCCCCCAAAAAAAAAAAAATACTTATGTCATCATCTGGAATCAGACTGCAATTCAGACCTGGGTTCTGCCCAGTTCTCACCAAGGCTTGCCTCAGTACCTTAGTTTCCTTCTCTGGAAAGAGATGGGGTTAGTTTCCTGACAGCCATAGGAACTAAGACTCTGCTATCCTCAGACTTTTGGGGTGGGTGTAGATTCTGCTGTTTCCTACAATGACTGCCATTTATTAAGCATTTGCTGTGTGCCAAATTCTGGCCATTCCCACTTGGTGCCTCAGTTTTCTCATCTGTGATATGGAGCCAAAACACAAGAAGATTCGAATGAGATCAAGCTTCCTGCCTGTAGCCAGCACCGAGAGCTGCAAGCTTTGCCTTGCCTGTTCCTGTTACCACTGTGATTTAAAGCATCGAGTATAGATCTTAGCTCCTACATCTTTGGCAAGTGCTCAATAAATGTTCCATTCTCTCCCAGCTTCTTTGAAATTGAATGTACCTAAGCCCTAATCCTGGCTCAAGGACTTCAGACACATCACTCTCCCTTCCTGAGCCTCAGTTCGCCCATCTGGAAAACAGGGTTGCCATGGAAAGCATGAGGCTGAAGTCAAGCCCTCAGAAGGGAGGCACGCAAGAGAGTGTGCAAACTCTCAGCCAGTATTGTCGGTGTTGTTCAGAGCATTTTTACCTTGGCAGGGTGGCAGAGTCGTCTGGATTATGACACCCCTCCTCCCACCTATGACCTCATCCCAAGAGTGGCCAGTGGGAACCCTGAAGGATCTGTGAGGTCACCTCATTCCACTCTACAAGACTTGTTGGCAGCGGCTGCTGGCTTAACTCCACCTCAAGGACTCCAAAAAGGACACAGAGCATTGGGAACTGAGGACATTCCACGTGCTGACCTTGGGAGGCCAGAATAAGGGGCAAAAGTTGTGTGGCAGGGGGAGTTCCAGGAAGTCACTCATTCAGCAGTTCCGGGAAGTCCAGGAAGCCCACGGCCTGGCTCAGGTACCATCTCTGCCGCCAGACCACCATGGTCCTTGGCTGGCTACTGCTTCTGGTGATGGCTCTGCCCCCGGGCACGATGGGTATCAAGGACTGCATCTACTGTGAGCCAACCGACTCCCAGCACTGTCCCGGCACCCGCATGCGCTGTGGCGACGATGAGGACTGTTTCATAGGCCGTGGGATTGCCCCAGGCACTGGTCCAATCATCAGCAAGGGCTGCGTGCACGCCACTAAATGTGGCCGGGAAGAACCCATCACCTACAAGGGCGTCACCTACACCCTCGCCTCCACCTGCTGCACCGGCAACCTGTGTAACAATGCCCCTGGCCCTGCAGGCAGTCGGACAGCAGGGATTGCCGTCGGTCTGGCACTGGGGCTGGGCTTGCTGCTTCCTCAACATTTGCTGTGACCAACAGAGAGGGCAGGGCCTGGGACTGGTCTCTCAGCTCTGCTGTTCCCTGTGCCCCTACCCCCTTCCCCCATTAAATGGCCAGAGGCCCTGGACAACCTCTTGTGGCCCTGGCTTCATCCATTCTGGGGCTGTCCACCAGGAGCCCAGTGCTTGGTGAAGCATACTCAGGCCTGACTTAACAGTGGGGGACACAGTCTGTGGGCTTGATCACACTACTGTATTTCATTGGTTCTTAGATGCAGAGCTTTCCACATTTTGATCAGGATGTTTCTTTCCACAGGTTGCACCTTAGAGTTGATGAAATATGGTAAAAAACAAACAACAACAAAAAAATCTATAAGATAATAATTATAATAAATGACAGCTGAGACATTTATGGAGCACTTCTTATGTTATGTGCCAGGCACCATCATCGCACCGAATCCTCACGGGAAGCTGGGAAGGTAGCTACTCTTCAAAATATTCCAGTCTAGGTGGGGCTCGGTAGCTCATGCTCGTAATCCTAGTACTCTGGGAGGCCGAGGTGGGTGGATTGCTTGATCTCAAGAGTTCAAGACCAGCCTGAGCAAGAGTGAGACCTTGTCTCTACTAAAAATGGAAAAAAAAAAACTAGCCAGGCATCATGGAGGGTGCCTGTAGTCCCAGCTACTTGAGAGGCTGAGGCAGAAGGATTGCTCAAGCCCAAGAGTTTGAGGTTGCTGTGAGTTATGATGCCACAGCACTCTACCCAGGGCAACAGAGTGAGACTGTCTCAAAAAACAAAAAAACTCCCCAAAATAATCCAGTCTTAACCACTAGCAGTTCTCAGAGTGTGGTCCTCAGACTGGCAGTATCAGCATCACTTGGGAACTCTCGACAAATGGACCCAATGAATGGGCGTGAGGCCCCACAGCTGTGTTCTAACAAGTCCCCTGGCGGTTCTGGTGCACACTCGAGGTTGAAGTGCTCAAGCACTTTACTGGGCTTGAGCAATGCTCTCAGCTGGCCACCTCTGCTCTCCAGGGCACATCTTGCAATGTCTGGAGACTTTTGGGGTTGTCATAATTGGCAGAGAGGGTGGTGACAGATGGGGGATGTGATGCAACCATCTGGTAGGCTGAGGCTGTATTCAGCCTCACTGTATTCACTGTCCCACTGTGCATACAGTGGCCCCCATGACAAACAAATATTCAGTCCAAAATGTCTGTTGAGAAATCTTGTCCTAGAGGCACTAGCCAAATCAGACCATTCGCTAGAAGAAGAAACTGAGGCATAGAGAGGTGAAGTACATTGCCCAAAGTCACACAGTAACTGATGGAGCCAGGATCTGAATCTAGGTCATCTGGCCCCAGAGTCCATGCCCCCAACTCCCCACAGTGCTGTGACCCAATGAGGTAGATGATGTTATTAATTGCACATTCTAGAGGAGGAAACTGAAATTGAGAGTGGGGGAGGAACCAGCTCAGCATCAGAGGGCTCAGAAGTGGCTGAGCCAGGGTTTGGGGTCAATTGGACCCCAAGAAAAGGAAAGAAGTGATGTGAGCCCATCTGTGGGCCAGGCCATTTGCACACTGGCTCTTACTTTTTTACAGATGCTCAGAGAGGTAAAGTTACTAACACAGGCAGAACTCTGACTCCAATTCAGGGAGGCCCAGGTGGGTGGATATTGTCTAGGCTGATATCCAACGGTTTTTAATTCCCCCACCGCCAAACTATGGCCCCAATTTTCCAGATGAGGAAACACAAGGTCAGAGAGAAAAAGACTTTCTTAAGGCTACCACTTTCTTAAGTCAGTCAGCAGCAAGTCTGACTCCCACCTCAAGTCCACTCTGCCTCATAGTGCCTCTTCTCTACAGAAGGGTGTTTTGCACCCATTTTACAGATGAGTAAAGAGAGGCTAGGAAAGAGAGTGGCAGCTGTTCTCTGAGCACATTGAGTGGGAGCTGGGTACAGAACACTGGGCAGCAGAGGGGGCCATACCTGTAGGATCCTGAGATGACCCTGTCACCATCAAGCAGCACAAACTTCTCCCGCATGTTGCCTCTCACCTGCCGTCGCCAGCGGCTCTGGAAACCACAGCCCCCAACGATGCGGATATCCAGGTTCTGATGAGGAGTGGGTGAGAAGGGCACATCTTTGCTCAGGGTCTTTCCAGGCTGGTTCTAACTCAGTGACCAAAGATTCTAAAGAAGTATCTGTCCCACCTTCCCCCAGAGCCTCAGGCATCTCTTAAAGATACCCTCCTTCCCCCCGAACTCAGGGTGGCGCCTGTGGCTCACAGAAGTAGGGCGCCGGCCCCATATGCCAGAGATGGCAGGTTCAAACCCAGCCCTGGCTAAAAAAAAAAAAAAAAAAAAAGATACCCCAAACTCAGTGGCTCAAGACTCCATGGGAATGACCGACCACCCCCATGGGCATGGACTTCAGATCTCGGGGACTGTCTAGGCTGATATCCATCTCTATGATTGAGGACCCCTTGGGAGGGCTCACCCCCATGCCAGGGGACTCGCGGGGCCCTCCTGCCTGACCCTACCTCTGTGGCCCAGGGATTCAGCCCCAGCTGCTGGGCCAAGGCCAGGAAAGCAGCCAGCCGCTGGCGGTCCAGGAGCAGGTAGACAGGTACCCAATGGCGTGTGGCAGCATCCACCAAGTCCAAAAGCAGGTCTGGGTCAGTGAAGACATCCATGACCACAGCCACCAGCTGGGGGTGGGAAGAGGGGATGCGGACATGTAGACAGAGCCAAGACATCCATGACCACAGCCACCAGCTAGGGGTGGGGAGAGGGGACGTGGACATGTAGACAGAGCCTGGGGTTTGGGGACAAGCAGGGGTCTTGTCCCTGCTTGTCAGGAGGGCTGACATTAGTTGTGATGCTTCGAGGGTCTGGGAGTTTAAGGGCCTGAACTCCCTGGGTTGTTTGGGGAGCGAAGGGGAGACAGTGCCTGGATGAGGAAGAGGGACTCCTCCTCCAAACCCCCAGCCCCTGACTTCTGGAAAATTGTCATTGTACAACACATTTACATTGGGGAATGGTGTCCACCTGTGGCACTGTGGTCCCCAAATGTTCATGCAGCCTGGCTCTAGTGTCAGAGGCTGGATGCCCTTGCAGGGCACTGTGGGTAAGCGACTGCACTTCTAGGTTGTCTGGAATGACCTGGTTGCTGGGGGTGGGAGGGTTGACCTGCCAGGCCACTAAGGCAAACTTTGGGGACCCAGAGGTGCTGAGAACCCAAATCTTGCACACAGATTAAGTAGTGGTGACAAACCCTGACTCACTAGCCAGATGGCCTGGGTTCAAATCCCCTCCTGGACACTTACAGGCAATAAATTTAACCGTGCCTTGCCTCAGTTTCTCCATCGCCTCAGTGGCCTAACAGTCCCTCCCTCCCAGGGCCCTTGGGCATTATGCACATCCATTGTCACTGAGACTGGGAAGTTAAGAACCAGGGCTGCAGGGATATGGAGACCCCAGCCTGGTGTGAAAGATAAAGTGGATGACTGATACTGGGGGAGGAGGTCATAATTAAGTTCAAGGGGCAGGGACAGCTAGGGGCACCCAGACTTGAGAGGGAAGGATGAGGTCTGAGGTGTGGACATCTGGTCCCGGGGGACTGGAAAGTGTGGACTCCCAGGTGACAGGGGCCTATGTCTTGGAAGACATGAACTAGGGTCCTAAGGGTACTTGTAAGTCTCATGAGGGCAAAGGAGAGGATGCCAGCGTCCCTGTTCCAGGTCTAGGGAATGGACACCAAACTCCAGAGCACCCACCTTATGGGCAGCCTGGATTTCCTGGCGCACCAGTTCCTTGATGGGTGGGTGGCCCTCTGCAGGGGGTTGGGTATAAAGCTGCGCCCGGGTGATGCCCTTCCAAGCTGAGTCTACTGGCCAGCCCAGGCGCAGGACGGGTGCTGGCTGCTCCGACTGCCCAGGCCAGTAGGTCAGGCTGCCCACATCCTCCTCAGTGATGGTGGCACCCTCTGCTGCCCAGATTGGCTCCTGCTTGGCTACTGTCCAGTCTTCAGCTGCCACTGCCAAGCCCTGGACTTCATCCTCACTCAGGAAGGGCCGCAGTCCCTCGCGCTGCACACATGCCTGGAATGCCTCTGCACCCTCGCTCAGCAGAGCCTCTAGCGCCAGCCGCTGGCCCTCAGAATATAGCCAGCTAGGGTTGGCCTCAGTCAGAGGCAGCACCCCAGACCCAGACTCCACTCCTTCCAGCGCAGCCAGCTGGGAGGCTGCCATTGGAGCCACTCAGGGGTGGTTCCCTGAGGGTCTATCTGTCTTTGGGTGACTGACCATCTGGGGTCTCCTGACAGGAAGATTCTTATGTGGCCATCAGAGGCCTCCAAGATAGCCCTGTATAAGTCCAAATGGCTCCCTGTGGCTATCTCTGAGCTCACTGTCCCGATAATCAGACTACCCACAGGACTGACCAGATAACTCAGGCTCAGGCCAACTCCTTGCTGTCTCCAGCTAACACCATGCCTGGCTAGCTAGCTTTGACCTTTCTGTCAGCTGGTCCTGCTGGTCAGGCTGACCTCCTGACACTGTCCAACTGTGTGACCATTCCAGCCTGCTGATCATGAAGTGTCCCCACACCTTCCACTGTCCTGAACTTGGTCAGGCTGAAGACCCAGATAACTGATCATTTACAGGCAACAGACTGGCTGTCTTCAACCACTCAAATATCCCCTAATAAGAGGCTGGCTGGTTTGCTGCTGGCCGATAGCAACACTGACTCTTCCACTGTCTGGCAAACACCAGTTACTTCTGTCTACCTATCTACCTGCCTTATGGAGTGTCCAGCTGTCTCCTGCATTTGTTTGCCTACAGGTTTTTGTGGCAGCTAGCTCGCAAGGCTCACTAGCTCTCACTGGCTGACCCTCCACAATGCCTGCCTTGGAAGAAGGAGCTCCAGCCTCAAGTCTCTCCCATCAATCAGGAACCTGCTCCCAGGACCCACCGGCCTCCCTTGGCCTGCTGCAGTGGCAAGTGAAGAGCTCCATCGGGGTTTTCATTCCTACAGGTCTGACCTGTCATCTTTACCGCCCATCTTGATTCGAAGGCACTAACCAGACACTGTCCCCAGGTTGGCTGCCCCACTGCCTATGTCCCAGCCTTTGGAACTGTTTGGGGTTGTCCACTGATCTGTGCTCAACCCTGGCCAAGCTGACCCTAGCCTGGATTTCTGCCCAAATCCTATTTCCTGCCAGCTGCCTGTCCACTCTTTGGACAGTGGGCCATTCTATATCCTGTCCTGTCTCCCTCTCAAGTCCCAGCTGCTCCTTTGAAGCTCCTGACCCAACCTCGGGGACTCTGGATCCCTGCAAACCAGCAGCAGCTCCTCCTTCTAATCTCAGCAATCCAAGCAGCTGCCTCCTTCCAGACCACAGTAAGACCTGCAAAAAGAAGGAGTAAAGCCAGGCTGGTGGCTGCAGGCCCCATCCACACACCAGCTGCTGTCTGGGTCTCCATCTCCATTCATCCTTCTCTTGCCTTTTCAGAAGGTTCTTCCTTTTCTTGCCTTTCCGGAGGACAATGACTACCAGGCACTGGAAACCTTTTACTTCTCTGGCTCTTCTGGAAGGCCCTTTCGCCTCACTGATCATTTCTGCAAGCAGCCTGGGATCCGGAGAACTCAGCCCCTTGTGTAAACATAGGAGGGCCAACCCAGGTCTCTGGCAGGGAGGGGGCGCGGCTCCAGGAACACACATCTACTGGGCACTCACCCAGGCGTCTACCACCTGCCCCACCCATACTTCCTTGTCCATGCCCTGCCCACCCTCTCTAGCACCAGGGAAGGGTGCAGGGTCTTTTAAGGGAGGAGGTGGGACCAAGTAGTAAACACCTGACATCTGGATCTAAGGGAGGAACACAAGTTTTGATGCTAGGAGTCAAGAGTCTAACAGGGGTGGTGAGGGCCAGACTTCCCCACAAGCAAACCTACCAGAGGGTACTTTCAGCTCTTGGGAGGCAGGGCAGCACAGCTGTTCCCAGAGGTTGGTCATCTCTGGTGCTGCCAGCAGTCCCCAAATCAAATGCATTCTCACCCACAGGAGCTAATCTCCCAACCTGTTGCCCAAAAAGCACACAGAAGGCCATCTGCATCCAAAATCTTTTTAATAGAACAGTAGGTTTCAGGGTTAGTTTTTGTAGCCTCGGCTGGCCCGTCGGCCTCTGGCACGCTCGAACTTCCGGCCCTTGGAACGGACATAGGGTCTGTGGGGAAAAGGCCATTAGGTCATAGGGTACCCATCATACAGTGGCAGGCAGCAATGCTTGGGCTAATGAAGTAGTGCAAAGACCCCCAAAAGGCACCTTGCTCAGTCTGAGAAAGCTGTAGGCTACTGCAAAAGCTTGGCAGTGTAGGGAACCAAGATGCACAGATGGACAGAAAAAGTGCCTCCCAAGACCTGGAAAGCCCCAACCTGAGCACTGCCAGGGCTGGGTAAAATGGAGTGCCCAGGCTCCCACAGGGAGATGCCCACTCAGGCCTGAGAGCCTACATTTTAATACTACCTGCCCACAGAGCCCAAAACCACTCTTGAGTTGAAGAAAAAACTGGGCAAGATGATGTGGAAAGCAGTTATAGGAAGACTGAGGCTGACTGGCATGAGGAAGAGAAGCAGGTGGAAGGGTGGCTGAGCCTGGACCTGTAGGATGGGATCCCAATACTCACTTGGTATGGCTGTGTGGGGTTCCTGGGGCCTTGCCGAAATGCCGGTACACCTCCCGGCCCTTGCGAGGACCTGCAGAAGGGAGAATTGGATCAGACGAGACCTGGCCTTCAGCTTCTGCAGGAAGCCACTCTCCAACTGGCCCTTACAGGGCTGAGAATGATTTGGGGTGGGAGATGGGTGTATGACCTAGACATGGGAGTGTAAAGGTCTGCCAGTAGCCACACAACTCCTTCTGACCCCCAACTGAGAACCACTAAGCATCACTCACCGGAAAGCAGGACAGTGCCACGGCCCTTGGGGGAGTCCAGTGCCAACTGGTCGAAGGTGAGGATCTTGCCCCCAGCCTTGAGGATACGGGTGCGGGCCCGGCTGCTCACGCGCAAAGCACACACCTAGAGGGATATGGCAGATGGGGTTAAGAATCCCTGCAGGGCCACAGAAGAGCTGCTGGGACTACCCACTGCCCAACCAGCAGAGTCCCAACAGCTTACTGGGTATGACAGCACCATTATTTATGGTTAACAGCAGCAGTTCTTAACCCTTCACAGATCTAGAAACTCCTTTAAGACCACAACCCTATGCGTCATTCTGTGTAAGGGAACTTGGGCAATAAAAGATTTAGGACACGTTCAAGAGTGGACAAATCTTTATCTGAGCACAGGCTGTCAGGCTCAAGAGTTAATGTTGTCAACAGTTTACAACACCAACTGAGGGTCCTTACACCAATTATGTCCATGATGACCCGCACCCAATTCTAAATGACACCTGAACATACATGATGTTAACCTCACCAGCAAGTAACAGATAATGGGAATGGAGATGCTACAGCAGAGCAAAGTCTAAGTTGAATCTGTAGGACTCTACTCCAGGGCCTGTGCCCTTGACCCACCGCTGAGAGTATCCTAGCCCCCACTCCACTCACCTTCAGTTTGGGCACTTCCTGAACCCGCACATCATCTGTTATGGTCCCCACAACCACAGCTGTTTTGTTTTCCCGCCCAGGAAGTTTCATCTTCCGGATCTTGGTGGGGGGGTGGGAGGGAGAGGAGGATGTACATAAGTGCCCCCAAACCAAGACAGCTGTACCCCCTAAATAGGCTAAACCCATTCACATCTCTCAAACTACAACAGGCCTCATCTCAGGTCTAGCTTGAGAAAACCTCCAGATTACAAAATGCAAGCACAGACTGTTCAACATATATTTCCTATAAAAGGCTTTTAACATGTGAAACTCCTGTTGCATGCCTTGAAGCCTTAAAGTAGTCTCATGAAGCCACTGTGACCAACCCCACCTCCTGGCCCAGGATCCAGCAGACACACAGATTGTACTGCAGTGCTCTAAGTCTATCCCCTCCCTTCCAGATAGAGAAGGCAAAGTGGCTTCCCAGGTCCTCCTATGCTGCCTGAACCTACCACTTACCATCCGGGAAAGAGACAGTGGTGGTCGATTGGTACGACTCATAAACAACCTCTTTAGCACAACTTGGTTGAAGGTAGAGTTGGTTCGTCTGGCCAGAAACCTGTACAGCTGGAAAAGAAGAGAAAAGTAAGGAGAACCTGGGACAGCCCATTCCCCTCACAACTTTGTAGTTGAAGGGCAAACACAGTCTGGGGACCATAAGGTTTTTTATCACTTTCTCTCCATCCCAAGGAACTCAGAGAGAGAGAAGTGGGCCAGGTCCTTCCTAGCCAAGGACTAGATAGCCCCCTCCCCATTTGCATATAGCCTAGAAGCTAAAAAACACTGGCACTCCGGGACAGACCAGATGTGGGAGCCTGCCCTGCAGGCCCCTAAGACTGGTACCAACACTGAATGGAGAATCTGTGTCACAGATCTGGGGTGAGCCCATCTAAATACCTCAAGCCCCAAACTCACCTTGACCAACAGCCTTAGGTAAATGTCCTGGCTCTTGGGTTCCTTGCGACGAACCTTTTGGTCCTTGTTGTGGCGAATATCGACTCCCTGTAAGGTGAAAAGGCAACCAGGGACCCAATTTTGAATCAGGTCAATTACCCCACAAATGGTCACAATTATTACTTATCTCCAAGACTGAGCTGGGCCCCAAACTCTTGACACATCAGCTCTAATCCCAGGTCCACCACTGGTAGACCGTGAACCACAAACGATCCATCCATAAAAGGAAGGATACATGCAAAGCTTTCTGCATAGCACACAGTATCTTGAAACACTTTAATGAAGTAGCTGTATTAAATAATGGCAACAAATATTTAGAACTGAACAATACAATTAGAATCTAACAGCTATGAGACAGTTTGTTATCTCCATTTTAAAGCTGAGAAGCCCACGATTCCCAATACATTCCCACCCTCATTTTCTGAGACTCACAGCCCCGCCTGGCTCTAAAGCCAAAAGTATTTAACTCTAGACAATGCCCCCAAGAATCCAACTTTCCAGACTAAGAAGTGCCAGGGCTCAGCGCCGGCAGCAAAGGCAAATGGTCAAGAATGGCTGCGAAGCCAGCCACCTGGGTACGAATCCTGGCTCCGCCACTTCCTGGCTTTGTGACCCCCAATCATATCACTCAGCCTCCCAGACGACTAACGTAGCATTACAGGAGGAACCAAAGGCTAACTCCGACCCATCCCTGGTCTCTGAGCTCTCAGAATAGCCCCACACTTCGGGAGATGCCTCCTTCGGACACTCGCGGAACCCCTGCCTCTTTCCGGCATGGCCCTAGCTCGAGACTACAGCGGATGGCTGCGGATGGCCAGGACCCGAAAGCCACAAAGCTAGCTCACCATGATGGCGACACCCGCTCGGCCACGTCCGGAAAGAGAGAAATGGGTTGAAATGGGCGGGGAAAACCTACAGACCTGGCCGTTGTCGTGACGTCACATGAGCGCGACACGGCGCTCTACCATTATCCGAGCTTCTCTGTGGTGAGTTGGAGGACTGGCTAGATAGGCGAAAACAGAATAAGGCGGAAAAACCACCAAAGAGGAAAAAGCGCAAGGAGGGAAGGGCCAGTACGTCGGGGGCCTCTCTGGCCCTATCCAGTACCTATTCTCTATAGCTTTCCGGAAGAAAGGGATTTCGGAGCGAGAGAGATGCGTGGAGCTAGTAAATCTCGTCGCGGGGTGACGCTCTGCCCGACGCCGACAGTCTCTCGGTGGCTGCTGGAGGACCCGGCTGGCCGAGTATTGGAGGTGAGGAGGCGGAGCTGGCCGGGCTAGTCCTGGGAATACCTTTGACCCCACAGATCGAGCGTTTCCTTATCGGGTTCACCTCTGCCTTATCTCGCGCTTCCCTTCCTAGGCGCAGCCCAAGCTTCGGAAGTCCTTCTTCAGGTCTAACCCGAGACCATCTTGCTGCACCTCAGTTTATAGCTCCCTGTATTTCCACCTTTTTGGTTCAGTTTTTTTCTCCTATACCTAGATGGCTCTTCCTTGGCCCCTCCTCAGCCTCCTTCATCGGTGGGCTGCCTTTAACAGCCAGAGTTTTAACTGGCCCAGCAGTTTTGGTGTGAGGGATGTGCATGGTACTGTAGCTCAAAGAAGGCACACTGAAGCCCTCCTTGGGGGATGGAGTAGAGGGGAGAATGGTTAAACAGCTCCTGAAAGAGAAGGGAAGGCAGACCTAGAGGGAGAGAGACAGTTTCTGAGAGGAGGAAGAATGGAGATCCAGTGGATGGGGGAAATGGAGGCCCAGTGGGTGGGAAGGAGCTTTAGAAAGAGGCGAGAGATGGAGACCCGAGTAGAAGTAGAGACATAGAAAGATAGTAAAATATAGTCTTCCAAGCCTGCAACCATATTCAAATCCTGGCTTTGCTATTTAACTATGCTGTAACCTTGGGCCTTTCCTTAGCCACAAAAAGGGGTGATAAGAAGTCTGGCAGCCAGGCTGGTGGCTCATGCCTGTAATCCTAGCACTTTGGGAGGCTATAGCAGGAGGATTGCTTGAGCCAGGAGTTTGAGACCAGCCTGGGAAAAGCCAGGCCCTGTTCCTACTAAAATTAGAAAAATTAGTCTGGCATGCTGGTGTGAGCCTGTATGTAGTCACAGCTACTTGAGAGGCTGAAGCAGAAGGATTGCTTGAGCCCAAGAGTTTAAAGTTGCTGTGAGCTCGGCTGAGGCCATGGCACTCTAACTGAATGACAAAATAAGACTGTCACCAAAAAAAGAAAAAAAAAAAATAGGCCTGGCATGTAGGGTATTTTCCAGGATTATATAAGTTAATAAAAATGCCTGGGTCAGTGTTTTGCACATAATAAGTACTTGATAAAAATTAGCCCTCACTCTTGTTAATAGCACTTTTTGGAGGCCGGTTGCAGTGGCTCACACCTGTAATCCTAATACTCCAGGCAGCCGAGGTAGGTAGATTGCTTGAGCTTAGGAATTCCAGACCAGCAGGAGCAAGAGTGAGCCTCTGTCTGTACTAAAAATAGAAAAATTAGCCAGGTGTGGTGGCATACACCTGTAGTCCCAACTACTCAGGAGACTGAGGCTAGAGGATTACTTGAGCCTAGGAGTTTGAGGTTGCTGTGAGCTATGATGCCATAGTACTCTAACCAGGACAACAGACTGTGACTGTCTCAAAAGAAAAAAACAAAACAAACAAACAAAAAACCCAAGCACTTATTGGGTGCAACCAGATAGACTGGATGGGGCAGTGAAGTAGCTCGCTTGTTTGTCTTTTTCTTTCTCAGGGAGGTCATGCCTCTTGATCCTCAGGCACATTGAGCCTGTCAGGGTCTCCTGCAGTTGGCTTTCAGTGCTCCTATGCATTTACCTCTCCTCCACAGAGACAAAGGCCAGGCCTAGACAGTGAGGCCTAACTCCTTGCCTATACCACCCTCCTATGGCATAAGACCCAGGGGCTACAGTCCTACTGATGTAGCAAAGCAGAGAGCCAACAAATGAATGGAAACCTTGAAGCAAAGGAACAGCAGGACCAGGTAAGGGTCCATTTGAAAGCCAAGATCATCGTACTGTGGGAATACTACATGTGAGGTCTTCTATCTATGATCTCAGAACTTCTCTCTCCATTTTGCAGACAGGGTAGATGAGGTGAAGAATTCAGGGGCTTTCCAGGGGTCACAGAGAGTCTTTCTAGCCTAGAGGTCCCCTTTTTTTCTACCTCCTCCCTCCAATTCCCTCATCTCTGATTTGGTTTCTGCGTTTGAGGCTTAGCCTTTTTGGTGAGTGTCTCTACCTTTTTTCTTCCAGGGTCCCAAGCTCAGGTGGTGTGTCCCCATTTTTCCCTGCATCATTCCTTGGCACATATTATCTGGGGCTGTTGCTACCGTGGGTTGTATGCAAGTTACATTGTTTGGTAATAAGTGAACTTCTTTCTGCATTTGTCTCTAGTGACTCCATCTCTATCTCCTTCTCTCTCTGCAGTTCTGTTTCTAGGTTTCCTTATATATCTTTTTTTTTTTTTTTTTTTTTTTTTTTTGAGACAGAGTCTTACTTTTTCACTCTTGATAGAGTGCCGTGGAGTTATAGCGCCACACCAACTTCAAACTCTTGAGCTCTAGCAATCCTCTTGCCTCAACCTCCCAAGTAGCTGGGACTACAGGCACCTACCACAACGCCAGGCTATTTTTTAGAGACAGAGGTCTTGCTCTTACTTAGGATAGTCTTGAACTCCTGAGCTCAGGCAATCCACCTGCCTCGGCCTCCCAAAGTGCTGATTACAGGCATGAGCCACTGCAGCTGGCCTCAAGCTGTCTAAATATATATATATATATATATATATATATATATATATATATATATATATATATTTTTTTTTTTTTTTTTTTGTCGACAGAGCCTCAAGCTGTCACCCTGGGTAGAGTGCCGTGGCATCACAATGCACAGCAACCTC
>CAUYPK010094081.1:0-11863 GCA_963574355.1 Loris lydekkerianus
GTCCCTTGCTGGCTCTCTGTGTCCTCAAAGGGATGATTGTAGGCAGATCCCACCGGCAAGAGATGTCTGGAGTCTTGTCTCCCCAGATTCGCCAGGCCCAGTTACAGGGAAGCTGTTACTCAGCCGCCATCTTTAATCCTCTATGTGATACTTTACTACAGAGAATATTCTCCAACTCTATAAAGGATGCAGGTTAAAAACTATGAACATACTTACACATCTGTGAAACTATCACCACAACCAATGCAACAAACATTTCCATCACCAACAAGTTTCCCTGTGCTCTTTTTTTGTCTCTCACTGCCAAACTAGCCCTTGCTTCCCCCAGGCAACCACTGATGTGCTTTCTGTTGTTACTGTAGATTAGTTTGCATGGCCTAGAGTTGATTCTTCTGCATTTTTTAAATCATCACAAATAAGACTTCTATTTGTCATTATTCAAAGTCTGAATTTTAAAGAGATTCACGGATGGGTGGTTCATATCTACCAGCTCATTTAGTTTTAGCACCTGTCTCATCCCCAGTAGCTTTTCCAGAACTACCACCTTTACTACGAAGCTCCATGAGTTTTCCCAATTCAAACGTGGGCCTCTTCAGGAATTTTACTTTTCTAACAAAGACATTATGGAGAGGATAAGTAGATTGGCAAGACTTCTATGTCTTTTCCAGTGCTGTCTGGAAACAATTTACTGACCACTTCTTCCAAGTCGTTCCTCTGCATCTCTTGGGTCATAATTTTCATGGTCTTTCAGATTTGGCAGAGATGTTGGTGCTGAGTGTAAGAGGTCTTCTCTATCTGATTGCTGCATTGTTTAGTAAAACCAGTACAGAAAGATGAAGCAAATAGCCCTTGGTAGTCATGACATCAACATGTGCTTCTATCATGGTTTGCAGTTTTTTGCCCCTGGGACACATTTTGTCACAGGTAAGATCCATGCCGTGGTAGTTAGGACGTTTTACCCTGAACATCTTTAGTAATCGCCTTGAATTTTCTTTCTTTCTTTGTTTTTTTTTTTGAGACAGAGTCTCACTATGTTACCCTCAGTAGAGTGCTGTAGCGTCACAGCTCACAGCAATCTCAAACTCTTGGGCTTAAGCGATTCTCCTGCCTCAGTCTCCCAAGTAGCTGGGACTGCAGGCGCCCACTACAGCACATGGATATTCTTTGGATGCAGTTGTCATTGTTTAGCATGCCCAGGCTGGGTTCGAACCTGCCAGCCTTGGTGTATGTGGCCCACGCACTACCCACTCAGCTATGGGTGCCACCCCTTGAATTTTCTAAATGCACCTACATTCTGTTCTGCAGATTAGTAAGGCTCACTTCAAACACAAGAACCTTGAGGCCATCAGATGCTATTTTTGTTCCTTGTGTCCTGGTGACTAGTGGTTTTCTAATATTTAATATATTGAGCATAGTAGGTGCTTTCACATCACATGATCCAATCTTTCTTAAGATTGGATCAAAAGGCTTGGCACTCAAAAAAAAAAAAAGAAAAGAAAAGAAAAGAAAATGGATCAATAGTTTTCTTCTCGGCTCCCTTTTTGCTGCCCTTTGTAAGGGGCTTGTCAACTGCCCTGGTGCCACACAGAGAGCCAGAGGGGCTGTAGAGTTTTATATAAACGGATCACATAGGATGTAATCATTTTATTGGTTTGGGTTCTTTTACTCTTCATAAGTATTTTGAGATTCATCTGTTTTGTTGTGCGTATGAATAGTTTATCCTTTTTATTACTAAGTAGTATTTTGTTGTACAGAAAGGCCACAGTTTGTTTATCTAGTCACCTGAGATGGACATTTGTGTTGATTCCACTTTTCAACTATTACAAACAAAGCTGAGGTCTTAGCTATTATGAATAAAATTGCTGTAAACATTGAATGTGTTTTAAAAATCATTATTTTCAGTTTTTACCACTTTCTGGCAATCATGGCTGTCATATGGCAATGTTTTAAAGCACCTTTTCCCACAACCTGGTAATTAGGGAAGGCTATGAAAATACTTAACTTAAAACTCATTTCCTACACTTCAACCATCTTACTTAATAGAAGTATTGATTATGAGAAAGAAAAGATCTCATTTTGAATTTTGAAATCCAAACAGCCTGGCCAACATTATCTAACCTTTTATGATATCCTTAAATACAAATTTTAAATGTAACTGAATTGAAACCTCTAGTCCTTAATTAACCAAAGTGCTTATGCAAATACTTTCCTTACTGTAATGATGTTATGATGAATATTTTTCTAAAGAGAATAAATGTTTCCTAATGACCATATTTTATTTCCATAAGTAAATGTAGCATTTGAAGTCTGTCTTAGTTAATAAATTTTCTCTAGACAAGAAAATATAGAAAAGATAACACGTTATACCTTAAAAAAATTGAGATACATAATCTCATTTGTTTTTTATTATTGAAAAATCTTTTTACTATTCCTATTTTTATAATTAAAAAAATCTCATGACTTTGTAGAGTGACTTTTAAAGGAATATATATTATGTGTAATAAAATTTCAACCTTTTGAAATAATTTTCTAAGAAGTCTTCCATTTTTAAAGAAAAATATTCAAAGCTTAAAATATGTTGCCCCTTTCTACTGATTTGTTCTTGTCAAGATAGGTATGTTTTATGTGTATATAAGCGATGTTTTAAATATGTGTAAATATTTAAATACTTTTATGGCATTAAATACTACCTGTTTATGATACAATTGTATTGCATTTATAGTTTATTAAGAAAGGAGTTTAAAATTTTAGACAATTTAATTTAAAGTGGCATTTCTTTACCTTGATATCAAATATATGACCTTGATACAAATACCTGAGCAATTCTATTGATGTTTTCTGGCTAATCTTATACAACTTTTAAGGCTAATCTTATACAACTTTTAATTCCTTACTGAGAATTATAGACTGAGAAAAGGAGATTGTTTCTTTCATATAGTAGAATCCTATATGTTCAATTAGTAAGGACTATAGGATTTTAGAAACGTTTCTTCAAAATTCTATTATTGCTTCTCATTACAGTTTAAAGCTAGTTTGTCTGAATGCCTTTGATCATTCTGTGATTATTTTTTTCCCCCTCTTATTAAAATTATAATCAATTTTGGCTCGGTGCTCATAGTACAGTGGTTATGGTGCTGGCCACATACACTGAGGTTGGCAGGTCTGAACCTGGCTCAGGCCAAGCTAAGCAACAATGACAACTGCAACAAAAAAAAAGCTGGGCATTGTGGCAGGCGCCTCTAGTCCCAGCTACTTGGGAGGCTGAGGCAAGAGAATCGCTTAAGCCCAAGAGTTTGAGGTTGCTGTGAGCTGTGACGCCACGGCCCTTCTGTACCGCCTGTTCATGAAGGAACACTGAGGGAAATGGCCTAAAGTGACTTTCATTTGGAAGGTCAGAGGTCCACCCCGCATTTGTCACTTCCAGGACTTTAGAGCACTAAGACCTGGTGACCCCAGGTGTGGGAGTGCCTGGTTTGAAGGGAGGCAAATGTGGACTTGAGGCCTGGGAACCCTTACATTCTTCAGCTTCTCAAGCTCAGGGTCAGGGGAGGGAGTCAGAGGGAGCCGTAGATTAAGAACCATCCCTCTTGGCTTAGCGCCCATAGCACAGAGGTTACGGTGCCGGCCACATACACCTAGGCTGGCGGCTCCAAACCCGGCCCGGGCCAGCTAAACAACCATGACAACTGCCACAAAAAATAGCCAGGTGTTGTGGTGGGTACCTGTAGTTCCAGCTTCTTGAGAGGATGAGGCAAGAGAATTGCTTAAGCCTAAGAGTTTGAGGTTGCTGTGAGCTGTGATGCCACTGCACTCTATCGAGGGTAACAAAATGAGACTTTGTCTCCAAAAAAAAAAAAAAAATTATAATAAATTTTGGTAGTGTATGAGTAAAAATTAGTTGTTCCTTTATTATTATTTTTTAATCAGTAGAAAGCTTTATTTGCCAGGCTGAATCATTTAGGCTAAGTAAAAAACTAATACCGATTTTTTTCTTTCAGATCTCTATAAAAATGGACTCCAAAGGGCTAACTTTGTACCATTCATAGCTGTCCTGAAGGTAAAAAAAAAAAAAAAAAAAAAAAAAAAAAATCACTTCCTTGTGTTCACTAAGATCATATTGACTGATAATCAAGGATTTCAAACAGAATTAATTTTGATTTTTAGATAGTCAAATACACTGAAGGAGAAGAGGATCTTTTTATATAATATTCATTCTTGTGTACACTGGAAAAATTATAGCAGACAGTCTAAATTGTTCTTTAACTGAAACATTTGATAGTTGTATTTTATAAATTTTAATTTGAGGTTTGCTCATAAATATTATAGTGGAATATTTAAACGTATACATTTATTTCTGAAAAAAAGTGTTTAATGTTCCCTGTTTCCTTCAGGTTAATGGCCATTAACATGTTTTCCCAGCTATTAAAGTTGCTATTCTAGAATAGCATTATTACAAAAATATTCTAATATATTTAAATGTGATTGCCATCAAGTTATCATGAAATTATGTCAAGTTGAGGCACATAAATAGTTTAAATATTTGTGTGTATCATCACTGCATAGAAGAGTTTAAAATAGTCTTCATTACAATATGATTAAGAATAAAATAGCCTCCATTCTCTTGGTTAATTTTAAGTAATTTTTCATGTGATTATTTAATAATTCCACATTTTACCAATATTTATTGAGAACCTACTATGTGTAAAGTGCCACATTGGGCATAATGGATAATTATGAAATATCCTGTTTCTTACTTACAAGTCATTTTTAATACAGTTGAGGATGTGAAATATACACAAACACTTACAACAGAACATAAAATGCATAGTAAGTACCCCAAAAAGTGTAATTATGTGCCAAAATAAAATTCCCATATTTTTGGTACATAATTTATCCTAGTCCCTATCAACATATCTGAAGAAAGGATAAAGTTCTTTTTTGCTTTAAAATTGAAACTTCAAAATTTTGACCAAGAAGAAGGTACTAAAATATTTTGTCTTCAGATATTCTAAAGACACAGCCAGACACTCTTTTTGACAGGTACTTTAGTTGGAATTATTGTTAATGCCAAACTTTAATTCCCTGTGCTATACTTAGGAGAATTCAAACATCTGTTTACTTGACCAATTTTAGGTTCCCAAGGATTTTAATTTCTCTGAGATATTTATAGATGGAGGAAAATGCACTTTTAGAAGATTTACACTGCTAGTAATTTTCTTCCCTTTACATTTATGTTCTGCATTTGGGGAGCAGAGACGTGCAGTGTTTTCTCCAAAGTGACATGGTGTACGTAGATGCCAAAATGTAAACAGGGAAGCTAAGAAAAATAGATGCTAAAAATAGTGTTTTCATATAGCATAAATTCACAAAATACAAAAAAGGAAGAGAATGGAATAGGGAATGGAACAAGTTAAGAGGTTCTAAGGGAAGTTTGAGCTGTACTTTTTTTTTTTTTAGCCCAAACTTTCTTTTTGTTTCTTGACAAGTAATTTTCATATTTCAGTGTATAATAGCACTATTCATCGACATCTAAATTGGCCAGATTGAATTTAATTTCTTTTCCCTTTCCCACTCTTAATTTTTTTTTTTTTTAAGATAAAGTCTTACTTTGTTGCTCTCTGTAGAGTACTATTGCATCATAGCTCACAGCAACCTCAAACTCTTGGGCTCAAGTGATCCTCTTGCCTCAGTCTCCTGAGTAGCTGGGGACTACAGGTGCCCACCATTACACCTCACTACTTTTAGAGATGGAGGTCTTGCTCTTGCTTAGGCTGTTCTTGAACTTGTGAGCTCAAGCCATCCACCCACTTGGTCTTCCCAAAGTGCTGGGATAATAGGGCATGAGTCACCATGCCCACCCCCACTCTTAATTTTTTTTGAAGGGGAATGAAAAAACAGAGATAATGGAGAATTCGAAGTTGAACATGAAGTGAAATGAATAATACACGATTTGAAATGGAACAAGAACTGAAATTCCCAGGAAATTAAAATCCAGATTGGATGAGCAAAGGTCTAACATGTCAAACTGATTTAGGAAACTTCTTACATATAACAAAACATCAGCCCAATGAAATGAACACCAAACTTGGTTTCTCTGGAGCCTTTCTGTTTGGGCCTATGAACTTTCTCTCATAAGGGGAAAGGTTGTTTCTTTTCTTTTTTTTTTTTTTTTCTTTTTGAGAGACAGGGTCTTGCTCTGTTGCCCAAGGTTAGAGTACAGAGTCTTAAGCATAGCTCATTGCAGCCTTGACTTCTGGGCCCAAGTGACCATCCTGCCTGAGCCTCCTGAGTAGCTAAGACTACAGGTGTGCACCACTATACCTGGCTAATTTTTTTCATATTTTGTATTTTTAAAAATTATTTTGTATAAACAGGGTCTCACTATGCTGCCCAGGCTGGTCTCAAACTCCTGGCCTCAAGAGGTCCTTCCTTCTGCCTTGGCTGCCCAAAGCACTGAATTACAAGGCATAAGCCATGCGCCTGGCCAAGATTGTTTGTATTAACTTAAATGACATTTTGCCTATGCATAGATGCTGGTGTTATTCTTTATTTTGGCCTAGCTGAGAGCACTGTATAGCAGAAGTTTATCTTAAAATAGAGACTCTTAGTTTAATAAAAAGAGATTGTTATAAACAAGCTAGAAGTATATTGAGGAAAAAGTACATTGTAAACATTCAGTTTTTTCCCTTTATGTTCTTCTCAATAACCAAATGATAACAAATTTGTAATCTACCACAGGGGCTTGTGATTTGTTGCTTGGAGTATTTAAAAATAGAAAAAACTTAAATAATATCTTAATAAAGAATAATGTTTTCATAAGATTGCAGGATGAGGAGGACTAGTATGCTATTCAGAACTATAGGTCCATAAACAGATGAAGAAAATGTTGGATATCTATGCAATGGAATATTATATTCTTTAAAGCAGAATGAAATTCTGACCCATGCTGTAATTTGGAGGAAGCTTGAAAATATTATACTAAGTGAAACAGGCCAGGCACAAAAGGACAGATAATATATGATCCACTTATAGAAGGTACCTAGAAAAGACAAGTTCACAGAGACAGAAAGTAGAATGGGGGCTCTCAGGCCTTGGAGGAAGGAGGAAAGCTTAGTTACTGTTTCATGGGTATAGAGCAGTGGTTCTCAACCTGTGGGTGGCGACCACAGGAACTGTATTATAGGGTTGCAGCATCAGGAAGGTTGAGAACCACTGGTATGGAGTTTTTGTTCTTGACGACAAAGAAGTTCTGGAAATGGATAATGGTGATGGTTGTACAACATCACGAATGTATTTAATGTCACTGAATTATACACTTAAAAATTGTATGGTAAATCTATGTATATTTTACCACAATTTTTAAAAAATCCCACAGCACTGGAGAACATACAGAAAATACTCAGAGGCATTTTCTCTAGGAAAAATTCCCCTTGTAACAGAGCAAACGCTCATAACAAAGCCAAAACAAACCCTCACATATAATCCTGTCTTTTAAAGAGGGAGGTTCATGCTACGCTCTTACTTACACTTCCTTTGAGTTTATTTTATTGGTCTTTTTCTAATTTACTGAGATTAATTTTTATTTCCTTTTAATCTTCTTTCCTAAATGCATTTATAATACATTTTCCTCTAGAAACTGCTTTAATCACATCCATGAAGTTTTGATATTTATTATTTTTATTATCATGTTTAAAATATATTCTAATGTTCCATTTTTAAAAAACATTTTATTTTTAATTATTATGGATACATAATAGTTGTACTATGTACATGTTTATAGGGTACATGTGATGTTACTATTTCGATGTAAGCATATAATGCATAATGATCAAATCGGGATACAGTAGGAACTCCACAATTGATGACCTCCCTACATAGACTACTTCCTTAAGTTGACCTAATTTTCTTTTCTTTTCTTTTCTTTTCTTTTCTTTTCTTTTTTTTTTTTTTTACAGACAGAGTCTCACTTTTCACCCTTTGTAGAGTACTGTGGTGTCACAGCTCATAGCAACCTCTAGCTCTTGGGCTTAGGCTATTCCCTTGCCTCAGCCTCCTGTGTAGCTGGGACAACAGGGGCCTGCCACAATGCCTGGCTATTTTTTTGTTGCAGTTTGGCTGGGGCTGGATTTGAACCCACCACCTTTGGTATATGGGGCTGGTGCTCTACTCACTGAGCCACAGATGCCGCCCTTGTGAATGAAATTTTAAAAAATCATTAAGTAGTAATGACCTTTTTTTGGCATGTATTTGTAATTCCCTGTTGAAGCATTTTTATCATGGGTCCTTTAAAATTCTTGATGTTGTCAACCGTTGATTATCTTTTTACATTCAATTTGAAATCTTCCTAGCCTTTGGTATGAGTGGTTTTCAGTTGAAACTTGGTCATTTTTATAATTTGTCATGAGAATCTGCATCTTATTTTTTTAATCAAATTTTTATTATAGTAAAATGTTCATGACAGAATTTCTTGTTTTAGCCATTTTTAAGTGTACAATTCAGTGGCATTAAGTATATTCATAATTTTTGTGCAAGCATTACCATTCATCTCCAGAATTTTTCATCTTGCCAAACTGCTCATTAAATGATAACTGCTCATTCTTCCCATTTCCCAACTCCTGGTTATCATCATTCTACTTTTTGCCTTTGAATTTGCCTTCTCTGGGTACCTCACATAAGCATAATTATATAACATTTGTCTTTTTCTATCTGGTTTATTTCACTTAGCATAATGTCTTCAAATTTTATCCATGTTGTAACATGTATCAGAATTTGATTCCTTTTTATGGCATAACAATATCCCACTGTTTGTATTTGCCATGTTTTGTTTATCCATTCATCCATCAATGGACATTTAGTTTGTTTTCACCTTTCTGCTATTATGAATATTGCTGCTATGAGCATGCGTGTTCAAACATCTGTTGGAATCCCTGCTTTCAGTTCTTTGGGGTATATGCCTTTGTTGGCATGGGTGAGAGGCGGAGCCAGAGTTTTCTCTGTTGTGTTTGCTTTAGTGGAACAGTTATTATTTTCTCTTTTGTTAGGTTGCCTTTTTCTGGTCCTTTGCCTAAAGAGAGCAAACTTTTGTTGGGGCCTCATTTGTCTGTGTCCGTTGACATTTTTGAGTTGCTAGCTTCTTTGGCTATAAGTTTGATATATATGAGTCAAAACAAGCCCCTGGGATGGGCACAATGGCTCACACCTCTAATGCTAGCACTCTGGAATGTGGAAGGATTGCTTGAGGCCAAGAGTTTGAGACAAGCTTGAGCAACATAGCAAGACTCCCATCTCTATGAATAAATTAAAAAATTAGCTGGTCATGGAGGCATATGTCTTTGGCCTTAGCTACTCAGGAGGCTGAGTTGGGAGGATTGCTTGAACCCAGGAATTTGAGGTTACAGTAAGCTATGATCATGCCACTGCACTCCAGCTTTAGTGACAGAATGTGGCCCTGTCTCTTATGAAAAAAAGTTGAGAAAGGGAGCCGGGCCACTACTCTGGTGGTAGCTCTGGAAACCCAGGCCTGGTGAGCAAAGGGTATACCTGAGATGGTACCTGGGGCGTGGTGGGGACGGAGACTAGAATACGCACACACAGAGGCAGCATACTCCCAGGGTGGGACTGAGTCAGAATTGCTGCTTTTGTGAGCCCAAGATGCACCCAGCCCCTAGTGGAACATAGCTGGGACAAAAGCAGGCATAATAGCGGCATCAATTCAGGTAGGGGCAGAAACTGAGAGCCCTTTGTGAGCTCTAACCACGCCCACCCCAAGACAGAGTGCAGAGGAGACAGAGACGTCAGCTCTGTGAGAATCGGTGCAGTGGCAGCAGCATAGGGTGGAGCTTAGTCACAGTTTCTGTGAACTCAAACAGAGCCTGGACTGCAGTGGAATACAGCCTGGACAGAAACACAAATTCCATGAGAATATGAGTGGCAGCAACATCAATCTGGGGTGGGGATGGAACTGAGTGACACTCCCCAGCTTCTCTTAAGCACCTGAGGTAGTCAGGCTTTAGCTCCCTCTGCCGGCTGGTGGCAGAGTGTGGTGGCCTGGTCAAGGAAACATACATCTCCCTGTTACTCAGGCAGGTGCAAACCCCTGGCGCATCTGGTCATTGGAGGGAACTGGGCCACAGCTCTGCGGGGTTACCAGTGACTGGGTGTGACAAAGGTGCAAGGTGGGGAAGGAGGCATCAACCTCCCTGGACTAACTCATTTGCTGGGTAGGCCCTTCTGACTCCATGGAGCACTGGAGTTAGGCACATTCAAGCTGCCAGCAGACCCCTGCTATTTAGTTGCTGGAGACCTTTTGAACTCTCCCATTTGAGACTGGGTGCTGACTGGGACATTTGATTTGGAACTCTTGACCTGGGCCAATCACCCCAAGGACCATCCAAGGTGGTACCCTGGTTGTGGTGTTGTGGGAAAGTTTGATTTTCCTTTTCTAGTTGTTGCCCATGTGGGGAGTAGGCTGTGTTAGTTGCTTGTATTTCTCCGCAGCTGAGACTTCAACCCAGAGTAACTGATTCACTAGGATTGGACAGAGACCAGCTGAATACAAGACAGAGCCACCTACCCCCACCACACCAAGCAGGTCCCCAGTGTCTCAGGCTATAGTACTGTACAGGTCCTTTGCAAAGCTGTAGGGGAAAAGCTGTAGTCACCAGTCCCAGCTGTTGGGCAAAGGGCTGGTTAATCATTACTACAGGAGCCCCCAATTCAATTTCACCTTACCTGCTCATCTAGCCAAATGGTGTAAAATAATCATGGGGTGGAATCAGCAGAAGAACTCTGGCAACATAAATAATCACAGTAGATCAACTCCCCCAAGGAACAACAAGGTGGACACACCAGAAGATACCATTCATAAACAAATAGCTGAGATATCAGAAATCGAATTTGGAATTTGGATGGCAAATAAGATTAACAGAATGGAAGTAAAAATGGAATTAGAAATTCTAGGAATAATTCAAAAGTTGTCTCAACAATTCAGTGAATTCAAAGACAAAATCACCAAAGATTTTGACACATTGAGAAAAGAATTTGCAGCCCTCTGAGGTATGCGAATTACAGTAGAATCCCTCAGTAACAGAATGAAGCAGACAGAAGAAGGGATTTCTGACATTGAAGACAAAGCTTTTGTACGCTCCCAAATGCTCTAAGAGGAAGAGACGTGGAGAGCAAAAACGGATCATTCTCTCAGAGAGCTGTGGGATAATACCAAAAAAACTAATATTCACCTTATAAGAATTCCTGAATACTCTACTCAAAGAGATAATGGAGGAGAACTTCCCACACATGGTAAGAGATTGCAGAAAGTTTCAGAACCCCAGCATGACTCAATCCAAATAAAGCATCTCCCAGACTCATTATAATTAACTTTGCCAAAGTTAATATGAAGGAGAAAATTGTGCAAGCAGCCAGATGTAAAAAAATCATAACTTATAAGGAAAAGAATATTAGAATGACTGCAGATCTCTCTGCTGAAACTTTTCAAGCTAGAAGAGGATGGTCATCAACCTTTAACCTCCCAAACAAACTAACTTTCAACCCTGGATCCGGATCCTGCTAAACTGAGTTTCATTTATGATAGAGAAATTAAATACTTTAATGACATTCACATGTTGAAGAGATTTGTCTTAACTAAACCAGCTCTCTAGGATATTCTCAGACCCATCCTCCATAATGAACAACACAATCCTCCACCACCAAAGTAAACTCACTCAGAAATATTTGATCAAATTCCAACTTCCACAGTGGCAAAAGGATTAAAAATGTCCACCAGACTTTTGAAAAGCTCGGTACCCAAAATACTACCAGGCTTATCAATATTCTCAATTAATGTGAATGGTTTAAATTGTCCTCT
>CAUYPK010094085.1:0-26368 GCA_963574355.1 Loris lydekkerianus
GTTATTTTTAAATTTACATTGTGAATATTAGATTTAACAACTATAATATATATAGAAATATATAAATATATATTTTTGTTTTTTTTTTTTTTTTTTTTGAGACAGAGTCTCACTTTATCAGCTTCGGTAGAGTGCTGTGGCATCACAGCTCACAGCAATCTTCAACTCCTGGGCTTATTCTCTTGCCTCAGCCTCCTGAGTAGCTGGGACCACAGGTGCCCGCCACAACTCCCAGTTTTTTTTTTGTTGCAGTTTGGCCCGGGTCCAGGTTCCAACCCGCCATCCTTGGTATATGGGGCCAGCGCTTTACCCACTGAGCCACAGGCACTGTCCAACATCTTAGATATATTATTTGCAAATGTTTTCTCTAATCTTATGGGTTGTCTTTACTTTCTGCATAGTGTCCTTTAGGCGCAAAAGATTTAACTTTTGATGAAGTCCAATTTATTTTTTTCCTTTTGTAGCCTACACTTTTAATTTTTTAAAATTTCAGAATATTATAAGGGTACAAATGTTTTAGTTATGTACACTGCTTTTGTACAATTTGAGTCAAGGTTATAATTGTGTCTATCCCCCAGAAAATGTACGTTGTACCTGTTAGGTGTGAATTTACCTGTCCCCTACTTCCCACTTCCATCTGCTTGATTTCCATTGAATTTTACTACCATGCGTATGCAGACATGTTGATGATTTAGCTCCATTTTAAAAGTGTTGATGAGTTGTTGGGGTTTTTTTTCCCATTCTTGTGATATTTCACTTAAGAGGATGGTCTCCAATTCTATCTTGGTTGTTACAAAAGGTATTAGTAACATTTTTTTAATGTCTAAAATAATACTCCATGGTATACATATACCAACATTTTATTAATCCATTCACAAATTTATGGGCACTTGGGTGACATCACATCTTTGTGATTGTGAATTGTGCTGGTACAAACATTCCAATGCAAGTGTCTTTTTTATGAATGATTGTTTTCTTTTGGGTAAATGCCCAGTAGTGGGATTGCTGGATCAAATGATAGATCTACTTTTAGTTCTTTGAGGTATCTCCATACTACTTTCCAGAGAGGCCGTACTAGTTTGCAGTCTTTTTTTTTGGAGTTTTTGGCTGGGGCTGGGTTTGAACCTGCCACCTCTGGCATATGGGGCTGGTGCCCTAGTCCATTGAGCCACAGGCGCCACCTAGTTTGCAGTCTTACCAACAGTGTATAAGTGTTCCTTTATCTCCACATCCTTGCCAGCATCTGTTGTTTTGGGACTTGTGGATAAAAGCCATTTTCATTGGAGTTAAGTGATATCTCAATGTGGTTTTGATGTGCATTTCTTTAATGATTAAAGATGCTGAGCATTTTTTTCATATGTCTACTGGCCATTAGTCTATCTCCTTTTGAAAAACTTCTGTTCATGTCTTTTGCCTACTTCTTAATGGGGTTGTTTGATGTCTTTTTACTATGGGCATGAGTTCTTTGTAGATTCTGGTTCTTAGCCCTTTATCAGATGTATAGTATGCAAATAATATTTTCCCATTCTGTAGGTTGTCTATTCTCTCTATTGATTTTTTTCCCTTACTGTGCAGAAGCTTTTTAATTTGATAAAATCCCAATTATATACTTTTGTTGTCCCTGTGATTGCCTTTGGGGTCTTCTTCATAAATTCTTTGAACACATCAATATCTGTAAGAATTTTGCCAAACTCTTCTAGAATTCTTACAGTTTCACGTCTTAGTTTTAAGTCTGTTATCCATTGTGAATTAATTTTTGTGAGTTGTGAGAGGTGCAGACCCTGTTTCAGTCTTCTACGTGTGTCTATCCAGTTTTATCAGCGCTATTTGTTGAGTTGGGATTCTTTTCCCCCATTGTATATTTTTGTCTGCTTTGTTGAAGATCAAATGGCAATGAGGATGGTTTTATATCTGGGTTCTCTGTTCTGATCCGTTGGTCTGTGTCTCTGTTATTGTGCCAGGACCATGCTGTTTGGGTTAGTTATAGCCTTATGGTATAGCTTGAAGTCTGCTAAATTGATGTTGGTATTTTAATT
The DNA here is from genome assembly GCA_963574355.1 of Loris lydekkerianus. Lineage (NCBI taxonomy): Eukaryota > Metazoa > Chordata > Mammalia > Primates > Lorisidae > Loris > Loris lydekkerianus. The sequence continues at coordinate 2,037 of CAUYPK010094085.1, forward strand.
GGAATTGCATTGAATCTGTAACTCACTTTGGGTAATATAAACATTTTAACAATGCTGATTCTGCCAATCTATAAACATGAGATGCTTTTCCATTTGTTTACATCCTCTGCAATTTCTTTCTTTAGTGTTTTATAGTTCTCCTTGTAGAGGTCTTTCACTTCCTTGGTTAAATATATTTCAAGGTGTTTTATTTTCTTTGTTGCTATTATGAAAGATATTGAGTCTTCGATTTGATTCTCAGCTTGATTGTTGTTGGTATATAGGAATGGTGCTGATTGTGTACATTGATTTTATAATCCGAGACTTTGCTGAATTTAGTTATTAATTCCAGGGGTCTCTTGGTAGAATCATTGGGGTTTCTATATATGTAAGAAAAGAATGATAGTTTGACTTTTTCTTTCTCTGTTTGGATACTCTTGATTTCGTTCTCTTGCCTGATTGCTCTAGCTTAGGACTTTCAGCACTATGTTGAACATAAGTGGTGACAATGGGCAATCTTGTCTGGTTCCAGTTCTAAGTGTGAATGCTTTTGATTTTTCTCCATTTATATGATGTTGGATGTATATGGCTTTTATAATATTGAGGTATGTTCCATCTATGCCTATTTTGTTAAGAATTCTTATCATAACAGGCTGCTAAATTTTGTCAAATGTTTTTTCTGTGTCTATCAAGAGTATCATATGGTCTTTGTTTTTGCTTCTGTTTATGTGGTGAATTACATTTATAGATTTGTGTATGTTGAACCATATTTGCATCTCTGGGATGAATCTTGCTTGATATTGGTGTATTATTATTTTTTTTTGGTGTATTATTTTTTGTATGTGAAGCTGAATGTGGTTTGCTAAGATTGTATTGAGAAATTTTGCATTAATTCATAAAGGATATTGGTCTGTCATATTCTTTTTTGTCATGTCTTTTCCTGGTTTTGATATCAAGGTGATATTAGTTCATAGAATGAATTGGGGTGATTTCCTTCCTTCTTTATATTATAAAATAATTTCTGCAGTATAGGTACCAGTTCTTTGTAGTCTGGTAAAATTCAGGTGTGAAATCGTCTGGTTTGTAACTTTTTTTTGTAGGGAGGTTTTTATTGCTTTTTCAATTTCTTTTCTTTCTATTTTGAGACAGAGCCTCAAGCTGTCACCCTGGGTAGAGTGCTGTGGCATCACTGCTCACAGCAACCTCTAACTCCTGGTTTAAGCAATTCTCTTGCCTCAGCCTCCCAAGTAGCTGGAGCTACAGGTGCCCACCACAACACCCAGCTAGTTTTTGGTTTTAGTTGTCATTGTTGTTTTGGCAGGCCCAGGCTGGATTCGAACCTGCCAGCTCTGATGTATGTGACTGGCGTGTTAGCTGTTTGAGCTACAGGCACCAAGCCATGTTCTATTTCTTCTTCTTCTTTTTTTTTTTTTTGTAGAGACAGAGTCTTACTGTATGGCCCTCCGGTAGAGTGCCATGACGTAACACGGCTCACAGCAACCTCTAACTCTTGGGCTTACGTGATTCTCTTGCCTCAGCCTCCCGAGCAGCTGGGAGTACAGGCGCCCGCCACAACGCCCGGCTATTTTTTTGTTGCAGTTTGGCCGTGTCTGGGTTTGAACCCGCCACTCTCGGCATATGGGGCCGGAGCCCTACTCACTGAGCCACAGGCGTCACCCTCTATTTCTTCTTGATTGAGCGTAGGGAGGTTGTACGTTTCCAAGAATTTGTCCATTTCCTCAACATTTTCAAGTTCATGTGCATACAGATTTTTATAGTATCCAGAGATGACAATTTGTATTTCCTCAATGTTAGTTGTAATACATCCTTTTTCATTTCTGAGTGAGCTTATTAGGGTCCTTTCTTTTCTATTTCTGGTTAATTTAGCAAGAGGTCTGCCAATTTTGTTCATCTTTTCCAAGAGCCAACTTTTTGTGTCATTGATCTTCTGTATAATTCTTTTGTTATCAATTTCATTTAATTTGCTCTGACCTTCATTATTTCTTTTTTTCTGCTAGGTTATTCTTCCTTTTCAATTACTTGAGATGATTAATTAGATTGTTAACTTGTGATCTTTCTGTCTTTTGGATGCAGGAATTTCTGGCAATACATTTTTCTCTTACGGCTGCTTTTGCTGAGTCCTATAGGTTTTGATAACTTGTGTCTCCTTTGTCATTTAGTTCAAAGAATCTTTTGATTCCCATCTTAATTTCCTCCTTGACCCAACTATCATTCAGCAGTAGGTTGTTTAGTTTCTGCAACTTTATGTAGAAATGAGCATTTCTGTTGGAATTGATTTCTAGTTTTATTCCACTGTGGTCCAAGAAGATAGATGGTATAGTTTCCATTTTTCTAAATTTGTTGAGACATGTTTTGTTGCATAGGATGTGATCAGTCTTACAGAATGTTCCATGAGTTGATGAGAAAAATGTATATTCGCTGGTTTGCGGGTAGAATATTGGCTGTAAATGTCTATGAGGACAATTTGTTCTAGAGTTCCAATTAAGTGTAACATTTCTTTGCTTATTATCTGCTTGGAGGATCTGTTCTGTTCTATCAGTGGGGTGTTTAAGTCTGTAGGTATTATGATGCTACTGTATATCGTTTGTTTAGATAAGGTTTGCTTTATGAATCTAGGTGCACCTGTGTTAGGTACATAAATATTTAGGATTATTATGTCTTCTTGTTGAATTGTTCCCTTCACCATTATATAATGACCATTTTTGTCTTTTTTTGTTTTAAGGTCTATGTTATTTGATGTGATAGTGGCTACATTAGCGCTCTTTTGTTTTCCATTTGTGTGGAATATTGTTTTCTGCCCTTTCACTTTGATTCTGCATGAGTCCTTGTGGGTTAGATACGTTTTCTGGAGACAGAATATACTTGGCTTATATTTTCTTATACATTCTGCCAGCTATGTCTCTTGAATGAAGAATTCAAGCCATTCACGTTTCCTACAAGAAGTAGGATAGATTTCTGTCCATCCTGTTGGATAGAACTTTATTGCTTTGTTTTATCTCTTGATCTTTAGCTTTGGGGTGGTTTTATGCTGGTGAATGTCTATTGTGCTGGTCTGTTTATAATGCAATTCTGAGTATTTCCAGCAGGGTGGGTCTGGTCTTGACAAAGTCCCTCAGTGTTAGCTTGTCTGGGGAAGTCTTTATTTTCCCTCATATAAGAAACTTAGTTTTTCTGCATATGAAATTTTAGGCTGGTCATTATTCTGTTTGAGAAGAGTGAGAATGGGCTCCCTATCCCTCCTGGCTTGTAGGGTCTCAATTGAGAAGTCCACAGTTAGTCTAATAGGTTTTCCTTTATAGGTTATCTGATGCTTTCACCTTGTAGCTTGGAGGGATTCCTCTTTTGTGTTAACTTTGACCACTCTGATGACAATATGTCATGGTGATTACTCTTGGCAATGAATCTCCCAGGGGTCTGTTATGCTTCCAGTACCTGATGTCCAGATTTCTAGCATGACCTGGGAAATTTTCCTCAAGTATTCCTTCAAATAGGTTTTCTAGCCCTTGTGTATTTTCTTATTCACCCTCTGGGATGCCTAGGATCTTATGTTAGGTCTTTTTACATAACCCCAAATTTCTTTCTTTCTTTTCTTTCTTTCTTTTTTTTTTTAGAGACAGAGTCTCACTTTATCACCCTCGGTAGAGTGCTATGGCATCACAGCTCACAGCAACCTCCAGCTCTTGGGCTGAGCCATAGGCACCTACCCACTGAGCCACGGGTGCCACCTTCTCTGGTTATTTTTTATTTATTTTTTTTTTTTGTGGTTTTTGGCCGAGGCTGGGTTTGAACCCACCACCTCCAGTATATGGGACTGGCGCCCTATCCCTTTGAGCCACAGGCGCCACCCTATTTTTTATTTTTTTGAGATAGAACCTCAAGCTGCTGCCGTGGCATCACAGCTCACAGCAACCTCCAACTCCTGGGTTCAAGTGAGTCTCCTGCCTCCACTTCTCAAGTAGCTGGGACCATAGGCGCCTGCCACAATACCCGGCTATTTTTTGGTTGCAGCCGTCATTGTTGTTTGGTGGGCCCTGGCTGGTTTGAACCCGCCAGGTCAGGTGTATATGGCTGGCTCCTTAGCCACTTGAACCAGAGGCACCGAACCACTTTTTTTTTTTTTTTTTTTAGAGACAGAGTCTTACTTTGTCGCCCTCTGTACAGTGCCATGGCGTCACAGCTCACAGCAACCTCCAGCTCTTGGGCTTAGGTGATTCTCTTGCCTCAGCCTCCCGAGTAGCTGGGACTACAGGTGCCCGCCACAACACCCGGCTATTTTTTTGTTGTTGTTGTTGCAGTTTGGCCAGGGCCAGGTTTGAACCCACCACCCTTGGTGTATGGGGCCGGCACCCTACTCACTGAGCCACAGGAGCCACCCTGAAGTCTCTATTTCTTTAGCTTGTGTTCAGCCAATGTTTTGACAGAGATATCCTTGAATTTCAGGAGCTAAACCAATAAGAAATACACACGTGGACGTACACAAAACCAGAGAAGGAGAGATAGAGACAGATAGAGAGATGAAAGATAGATAGAGAGAGAGAGATAAGCAATCAAATAAACCCAAAAGCTATCTTTCAGGGCTTTTTTGGAACAGAGGCCTTGCCCTGGGCATGTGGCTTTCTAAATTCTCTGTACACATAGGTGCTTTTTCTTTTTCTTTTTCTTTTTCCTCTCCTCTCCTCTCCCCTCCTCTCCTTACCCCTTCTCTCCCTACCCCTCCTCTCCTCTCTTTTTCCTTTTTCTATCCTTTCTTTCCTTTCCTTTCTTTCTTTTCTTTTTTGTCAAGGTCTCACTCTATCACCTAGGCTGAAGGGTAGCAAAAGTAGCTGGAACTATAGAGATATGCCACCAAGCCTGGCCTCAAGTGATCCTCCCACCTTAGCCTCCCAAAATCCTACATAGTTGATTTTTAATGTTCTAATCTTCCAAGCTTCTTCTCTGGGCCTAAGGTGGTCTATTGAATGTTTCCACCTATAATATCTTGCCCTAGGCATCATTTCTGAATAGCGGCCTACTTTTAGGCAGGAGCGACAGTATCTTGCATCAGTATTTTAGGGGTCCCACAGACAGGTTAGAACAGATATATGCAATGAGTTGCAAATAAGGCCTGCTCTGCTTCCTCTGGATTAAGGGAGCGAATTGGGAACTGTGCTGTTGTTTCAAGACCAAAACTGCTTCCATGCTGGGGAGGGTTGAGACAAGGGTGAGTAAAAACACTACAAAACTTTCCCACTGTTTTGATGATGGCTTCTGTGACTGTAGACCTTTCCTTATTTTCTGGAGCTCTTACAAAGTTGATTCTGCAATTCTCGTTTTTTCAACATTTCTGTGGGGTAAAAAGAACTTGGAGTTTCCTAGTCCATCATTTTGCTGATATAACTCCCAGTAGCATTTTTTTTTTTTTCCTGAGTCAGGGCCTTACTCTGTCGCCCAGGCTGGAGTACACGGACATAGTGATAGCTTACTGCGGCCCTGAACTCCTGGGCACAAGCAATACTCCTGCCTTAGCCTTTTAGGCTAAGCTATAGCAGGGATTACAGGCATGCGCTAATATGCCTAGCTAATTTTTATAATATTTTGTGGAGGCTGGGTGCAGCGGCACACACCTATAATCCTAGCACAGTGGGAGGCTGAGGCAGGTGGATTGCGTGAGCTCAGGAATTTGAGACCAGCCTGAGAAAGAATGAGACCCTGTCCTTACTAAAAATAGAAAAAGTAGATGGGTGTGGCTATGCATGCCTATAGTCCCAGCTATTGGAGAAGCTGCGGGAAGAAGATTGCTCAAGCCCAAGAGTTTGAGGTTGCTGTGAGCTATGATGCCATGGCACTCTACCCAGGGCAACAGAGTGAACTCCGTCTCAAGAAAAGAAATATTTTGTGGAGACAGAGTCTTGCTTTTTTGTTTAGGCTGGTCTTGAACTCCTGGTCTTAAGCAGTCCTCCTATCTCACCCTCCCAAAGTGTTAGGATTACAGGCTTGAGCTACCACACCCAGCTCCCAGTGGCATTTTTTGTATCTTGACTTTTTCCTCATGTTTGATGCTCCAGGACCACAAAGATGGTTGCTATAGCTCTATACATTCCATTTATGTTTAGGGCAATGAAAAGTAGGGACAGCTAGAGTACAGGACAGCTGCACACATCTCCTTTAATGAGGAAAGAAAAAGCCTTCCCATGGGCCAGAACCAGATGACATGGCTACTGCCAGTTGCAAAGGGGGTGGGGAGAGTAGGCAGTAGCCTCTCTCACCTGAACTATGGGCACAATCCTTCACCAGATAGAGTCCAAGTTCTGATGGCAAGGGAGACAAAGGTGCCACTAGCTGGATGGTTATCCCCCAAAGCCAGAAGTTAGGGATGTGACTACTCATATACCTACCAGAGTACTGCACACACACCCAGCCATGAGACCTATGGCCCACACCAGAGTACTGCACACACACCCAGCCATGAGTCCTATGGCCCAGGTTGGGTTACTGGCTCACCCATGCCATCTACCATTCCTCTTAGTCCAGGCCCTCAAACTCTCTGAATGGTATTGGGGTGCAGAACAGCAAGCCAGTGAATGATCTTGATGGCTCTAGGGCTTGTCTACATGTGACTTACTTGGGGCAGGCTACGTCAGGTGTCCACCTCCAACCTGACCATAGAGGGCCACTTTGTGGTGGCTGGTTGCCCTGACGGCTTTCTGACATAGCAATACAGCTCTGTTTCCAGGCCTTCTCAAAGTAGCTACATTTCAGGTGTAAGTTGTTTACTAGTATCAATCTTACTACTAATAAGAGAAAGTTAAAAATGAGGTATCATTTCATGATCATTAAATTAGTAAAGTCCAACAACAAATATAATACATGATAACAGCAAGACTGTAGTGAGATGGTGCATTTGCGCATGGCTGGTGTCAGTGGAAGGAGTCGCAGCCCTCAGGAAACCACTATGTTCATCATCCAGGATTTGCTTCAGCCCTTCACCAGATAGCAACACTTGAGAATCTGACAATTATCCAGTAAGTCCCAGATTAGCCTGGGGGGAAGAGACCATGAGCTGTGCCTTAGAGAACCATAAACTCCCAAAATAGAGGGAAAAGAAAAAAAAATTGTAAACCTCATGGTCTGACTCATCATTCTCATCTCTAGGAACTTGTTTTAAGGAAATAAATAAATAAATAAATAAATAAGACAAAACATCTTTAGGCACAAAGAAGTTACTTATAATGATGAAATATAGGAAACCGGCCCAATGGTCAGCACCAGAAGAGCAGACGGTGCATCTGCCCTATGTATTATGATTCAGTAATAAATGTGCTATCAGAGATTGAAGGCAATGGTATTTATGTTGAAAGTCAAGATAAAAAGCAAGGTGCTCGAGTGTACAACTTAGCACACATGCCCACAAATGAGGCTTGGGAGGACGAGTCACAAGAAGTGGGGTGGTAAGATTTCATCTTTTATTCCAAGTTGGATCATGCTGCTCTCACACTATTTGTGTTTTACAAAAGACTCCAAGAGATCACATATCTGAGTTCCATCTGTCTGAGGTGCTGGGCTGGGCACAGCTAGGCTCCAGGGTCCCAGCCTGGGCAGCCCCTGATGGAACAAATGTACGAGAGAGGGGTGGGCCCTGCACTCACTGCAGCAGGTGCCGGAGCTGGGCCCTGCTCACCTTGGCACTCATAGCCCCAATGCATGCCAGTAGTGACTTCTTGCTGCAAGGACCCACTGCCTTGTCTGAGGGTGCTCAGCATGGGCTATGATGGCCACACGTGCTGGGGCTAAGTCTTCCATGAGTGTCTTCAACCAGTGACTGATGGATGTGGTAGAAAAATGTCTGCATACTTATTCCTTAGAGGGGACTCTCTGGAATATGTCCTCATCAGCTTCCACAGGTCTTCAAGGGCAGAAGCAGCTCTTGAACACACCATGGGGCAGCCTCAGGGGCTCAGCATGGACCCTTCTGTCCCCTGGCTCATTCCCCACTCACCTACTGCTGTTATCTGGAATTACCCCTAAAGAAACTATGTACACTGGGATCCTTATTTCAGGGACTGTCTGCTTCTAGGAGACCTGGATGACAGCGCCAAGAACAGAAGACACAGAGAGACCAGCTTCATAGTGGTGGAGTCTCAGTATTTATCAGCCAGGGAGTAGGGAGCAGTACAAGGAAGGTGCTGGCTGGGGCAGGCCCTAGGCTACTCTCTCCCCTCTATCATGGCTGTCTCAAGGTTTGGGGGGCAGCCTGAACCTGCCCTAACCCTCTTCCCCTCAACCTCTGTCTTCCTTGGCATGAGCCTGGGTGGCTCTCCTCTGAGTCAGGGTCCACAGAACACAAGAGTCAGCTAGGCTGGGCAACAATGAGCAAGTCTCTCCCTGCAGCTGCCTGCAGCAGGTGGCCATGGAGGAGATATTCTTAACAGCCTGGGGTTATTGGGGCTTGGCCTTAGAAATGGGGGCTAAGGTCATGGCCTGTCCTAGTCATAATGAGAGCACAAGGGAGGCTCAAAGATTCCTATCAGGAGGGAGTCAAAGGTGTTTACCCTGCCCCTGGACCCAGCAGGGGCAGAGCTGCTGCTCAGGGTTCCCAACCATGCTCTGCCCCTTGCTATCGTGGGCTGGTGGGACAGCCTTGGGCAAGGGACAAGACGGAGAAGAGAGAAGGAGGTGGGAAAGAAAGGGCAAAGTGAACAGAAGGAAGTCTTATGCCATCTGGGGTCTCTGTCAACTGTTAGGTTCTGGAGTGAGCTGTCCTTTCCCTTTGCTTCCTGGAGGAGGGGACTTTCGTCACTCTACCCTAGCTGTCCTTCTGTTATCAGGCTGTTAATATTAATTAACAACAGTTGCTAAGGATGACAGTGCAGAGGGCACGTCTCATATAGGGTGGGGCAGAGTGGGATCTGAGGCTGAGCCAGGGAGGGGAGGCAGGTTCCGGGTCTGGTCCGTGCTGAGCCCCTGAGGCTGGAGCCCTGCCAGTGGCTGGTTGCACCTGCATCTGCAGGACCTTGGGCCAGCTCAACAGAGGCCAACAAGGGGCTAAGAGCCAGGTCTCTCCCCCAGCTAGCTCCACCCTCTGGCTTTGGTGGCTTTCTGAAGTGGGTAGAAACCCCAGCCCCACCACAGAGAGGCTCATCTAAGAGGGGGGCCCATGCGTGTGGCCCAACACTGGAAAGAACAAGAGCAAGTAGATCATTAATCAGCAGGGCCAGCCCCATTGGTCCCTCACCCAGTCAGGCCAGGGCTGTCAGCGAGTGGGAGGAGGCTTCCTTAATGTGTGGTCAGCCTTCGGCTGTGCCTGAGGCCTGGTCCTGCTCCCCACTGACCCCTTCTGGACCCAGGATGGCAGAAGCTGACCTGAGGGGTTGGCTGCTCTGGACCCTGCTCCTGCACTTGGTGAGTCCCAGTGCTTGTGTCCATATCCTCTGCTGACTCCCATGGAGCCCTGGGGCCACCTGTATACCAGGCAGGTGCTGCTGGGTGACAGTGGGGAGAGGGCCTCAGGGCCTGGGGCCAGGCCAGTCTCTCAACATATGAGGCATCCGGCCCCCTGCTGAGAAGGGATGCAGGTGATGGGTCCCCACGTCACGGGGGCTGAATGGACATGGGGCCTGGCCCACAGATGAGGAAGGATGAGCCAAGGAGGTGCTGGGGGTGGGCTTTCTGGCGAGCGTCACCTGGAGAGGACAAAGCATGCTGGGGGAGGAAGGAGATCCAGGGCTTTTGTCTCTTCTGTTCCTCCCTCGCTTCTGTGTCTAGGAGGTGGGCGACAGCATCAGGCCTCAGGCAGGTGGAGGTGTGTGGGACTTCTGGGAGAGACCCTAGCTTCTGTCTGTGGTGCAGTGTGGGGACTCAGGCTGACGGCAATGTGGGCAGAATCCTGGCACCCATGAGGCACCTTGGTGTCGCCTCCAATCCCCAAGCTTCTCCAGGGTGATCTTCCTAAACTGCAAGTCTACCAGGTCACTCCTTCTCTTCAGTGACCCTGCCACCCTCAGAAAGAAAAGCCTGGCTGTGCCATTCACTTGTCACTCCAACCCTGGTTGGCACAAGCCTCCGGGAGACTCTCCACTGTCTCTTTCCCCTATTACTACCCTTAGCTCCCCACTCTTCCTGGCTGCCCACAGTCTGGACAATGCCCAGTTGTGCTGACCAGCATCAGAGCCCATGAGTGACAATGCTGTGCTCCACAGGCCCAGAGCGAGCTGTACACTCCCATCCACCAGCCTGGCTACTGCACTTTCTATGATGAATGTGGGAAGAACCCAGAGCTGTCTGGAGGCCTCACGTCATTGGCCAATGTGTCCTGCCTGTCCAACACACCAGCCCGCAACATCACAGGTGAACATCTGGCCCTACTACGGAGCATCTGTCCCCGCCTCTACACCGGTCCCACCACCACCCAAGCCTGCTGTTCTGTCAAGCAGCTGGTATCACTGGAGGCGAGCATGTCCCTCACCAAGGCCCTCCTCTCCCGCTGCCCAGCCTGCTCTGACAATTTTGTGAGCCTGCACTGCCACAACACCTGTAGCCCCAACCAGAGCCTCTTCATCAACGTGACCCGTGTGGCTCAGCTAGGGGTTGGCCAGCCACCCGCCGTGGTGGCCTACGAGGCCTTCTACCAGCGCAGCTTTGCAGAACAGACCTACGACTCCTGCAGCCGTGTGCGCATCCCTGCAGCTGCCTCGCTGGCCGTGGGCACCATGTGCGGTGTGTATGGCTCTGCTCTTTGCAATGCCCAGCGCTGGCTCGATTTCCAAGGAGACACAGGGAATGGCCTGGCCCCACTGGACATCACCTTCCACCTCTGGGGGCCCGGTCAGACCCCAGGGAGTGGGATGCAGCCTCTGAACGAGAAGATTGTGCGTTGCAACGAGTCTCAAGGTGACAACGCAGTGGCCTGCTCCTGCCAGGACTGTGCTGCCTCCTGCCCTGTCATAGCACACCCCCAGGCCTTGGACCTCACCTTCCACCTGGGCCAGATGCAGGGAGGGCTTGCTCTTATCATCATCATCTGCTCTGTCTTTGCCTTGCTCACCATCTTCCTTGTGTACTTCCGAGTGGCTCCCAGCAAGGACAAAGGCAAAAAGGTGGATACTAAGGAGGGAGCTGGCCTCCCTGCCAAGCTCAGGCTCTCCATCCACACCCTCCTTGGCCAGTTTTTCCAGGGCTGGGGCACATGGGTGGCCTCGTGGCCGCTGACTATCCTGGTGTTGTCCACCATGTTGGTGGTGGCCTTGGCGTGGGGCCTGGCCTACATGGAACTCACCACAGACCCTGTGGAGCTGTGGTCGGCCCCAAACAGCCAAGCCCGGAAAGAGAAGGCTTTCCATGACCAGCATTTTGGCCCCTTCTTCCGAACCAACCAGGTGATCCTGACAGCTTCTAACCGGTCCAGCTATAGGTATGACTCCCTGCTGTTGGGACCCAAGAACTTCAGTGGGGTCCTGGCACTGGACCTGCTACTGGAGCTGCTGGAGCTGCAGGAGAGGCTGCGGCAGCTACAGGTGTGGTCGCCTGAGGCACAGCGCAACATCTCTCTTCAGGACATCTGCTATGCCCCCCTCAACCCTCACAATGCCAGTCTTTCCGACTGCTGCATCAACAGCCTCCTGCAGTATTTCCAGAACAATCGCACACTCCTGCAGCTCACGGCCAACCAGACACTGCTGGGGCAGACTTCCCAGGTCGATTGGAGGGACCACTTTCTCTACTGTGCCAAGTGAGTCCTTGGTGGGGCCCAGTCAGGAGGGGCATGGAAGGGCTGCCATGGCCTCCTGGGATCTTCTTGGGCAGAAGATGTGTAGTACTAAGATTACTATGTGCCCGATTATCCCGACCCCTCCCCCAGTCTCCACTTTCCTTGGTTGAAGTTCCTACTCACTGCGGCAGGTTTGTGTGTGGCCACCAAGTGGTGCCAAGAACATGCCATACAGGCTGCTGGGTGAGGTTCAAGTGAGAGGGGAGCGGGGGCAGACAGGAGAGAGCTTTCTGAGGCTGGGGCTGAGCAGAGGGCCTCAGCGTGTACTCTTTGTATTCTACGCTTGAGACCAAATGAAATAGGGAAATAGCTTCTGAGTGGTATTAGGAAAACTATTTGACCTTGTAGATCCTTAAGAGGGTCTCTAGGACTCCTGAAGGCCCCAGGCCACACTTTGAGAACCATTAGGTTAGACAAGGGAGCCATTGGTCTCTGCCCCTCAGTACCTGGTCTCCACCACTCAGCTGAGCCCCAAGTTTGAGCTGCTGCCCAGAGTGTCCATGCCATGAAGCCAGAGGCTGTCCCCCAGAAACTGCAGGACAGAGGAGCTGTTAGTTGCTCCAGGGAAGCATTGGTGGTGACCCCAGACTTACGTCTGATTGCAGGTTTAGAGTCCTCGTGCATCATCTTTACTTTGATTTTGGGTACTCACAACAACTCTTGGTTGTTCTAATCACCCTCATTTCACAGACAGGAAGACAGGCTCAGAGGGGCATGGAGAACTGCTCAGTCTCACAGCATCCAGCACTCCCAGGAACAGCTGGTTACTGCTGCCCTTGCTTGTGCAGAGTTGGGAATAGCACATGCCGACCTTTGCCCAGGCATCCTGCTGCATCTTCACAACCATGCACTTTGCAGAAAGGCCTAAGTTGAAGAGCATACGGACTTGCCCAAAGGCACTGTGCTGGTTAACTGTGGACACTTTGGCTCCTGGATTCCAGGGTCCAAAATATGAACTCAGATTTTTGGGACCCCAGGCAGGAGGAGGCAGCTGAGAGAGTAGTGTGTGAGATAGTTGGTGCAAGGCACCAGAGCCCGCATTCCACTGCCCTACCCCCAGGAGATCTTAGGTGGTGATGCTCAGTTGGCTTTCTCCATCTGGGACTCTTTTAAGGACAAAGCATGGACGTGCTAAGGCTGGTGTGGTGCCCAGAGCAGCCCCTGCCTGGCACGGGGAAGCAGTCAGGACAGCTCTGGCCCCCTCCCTGGGTTGGGGCCTGCAGGAGATCTTGTTGGAAGGAAGCCCTTTAGGATCCACTGGGCCTGGCTATCTGCAGCTGGTGCCCCCAGCTCACTCTCCATGGTGCTGTGGGCCAGGGGCAAGGCAGGGTGTGGCAGGGGCCTCCAGAACTGGGCAGGGCCAGGAAAGGCCCCTTTCCTCTGTGGTCTCCCTGCAGCGCCCCCCTCACCTTCAAAGATGGCACAGCTCTGGGCCTGAGCTGCATGGCTGACTATGGAGCCCCTGTCTTCCCTTTCCTTGCTGTGGGTGGGTACAAAGGTAAGCAGAGTGGCTCCCGAGAGGAGGCCAAGGAAGGTACAATATGGAGGCAGGAATCACAGGCAGAGTGTGGGAGTGGTGACAGGGTCCCACAGCCTGGGGGTGGCCTGGCTATGGAAGCTTCAGGCCCATGCCACCCTGCCTTCTCTCTGACACCTGCTCCGTCTGCTCGCGGAGCTGCTTGCTTTGTCCCTGGGTCTTGCTTGTGGCTGAGAGAAGTGGGGTGGCCATGACTTGGATGAGGAAAGAGAGGGAGAGCAAGAGCAGGGCAGGGTGCAGGGTTGCATCTGGAAGAAGGGAGGGAAGTAGGGGTGCCCCTGGAATGGGAGAGGTGGGCAGGGATTCAGCTGCCGGGAACTGAACATTTCTTATCCCAGGGAAGGACTATTCCGAGGCAGAGGCCCTGATCATGACATTCTCCCTCAACAATTATCCTGCTGGGGACCCCCGTCTGGCCCAGGCCAAGCTATGGGAGGAAGCCTTCTTGGAGGAGATGCGAGCATTCCAGAGTCGGACAGCTGGAATGTTCCAGGTTGCATTTATGGCTGAGGTAGGGGCTGTGGGTTCCTGGGGGTGTGGCTCGCATGGTCTTGAGTCAGTTACTGTGTCCCCATTCTGGCCTTGTCCCTTCCCGAGTGACCCTGGGCACTGCCTGCTCAGAATGGGATGATTTGAGTGCTGTTCTCACAGTTGCATGAGGGTTTACAATGGGCCGTGGGGCAAAACACATTTGGTGCCCAGTGACTGAACTCTTGAGCACCAGCCCGGCCGGAGCAGGTGCAGTCAGTGGGGCTGGTTGGGTATGTATCCACAGCGCTCTCTGGAGGATGAGATCAACCGCACCACGGCTGAGGACCTGCCCATCTTCGCTGTTAGCTACATTGTCATCTTCCTGTACATCTCCCTGGCCCTGGGCAGCTACTCCAGGTGCAGCCGAGTGCTGGTGAGAAGAGGGAGAGAGATGGGGCGAGGTGGGCTGGCCCAGGGCCCCGGGCCTTCTGAAACTTCCTTAACTAGAGTGCCTCAAAGCAGCAAAGTGGACATACTCCAAAGTGGCTCCCCTAAAGGGTGATGTTTCTTGGAAGTGTTCAAGAGCAATTTTCTTTCTGTTACCTGACATGCTCCACTTGTCCAAATAAAAAGCTAGTATTTAAAATCTCTTGCAATATGTGCTCAAGGAAGATGCAGCAGGCTCACCTGTGTCTTTGGGTGCCTTGGGGCTGCTCTTGGGGGAATGGCTCTGCAGAGGGACTTCCTGAGATGGTAACTCCTTGCCACTGGGAGCAGTACTGCACACCTGCGAGCACCAGGAGTGCCTGCCTGCTCCCCAGTCTCCTCAGCCCAGACTGAGGGACATGTATGGGCAGGTGCCCTGGTGGCCAGGGGCTGTGATTGGTTGCATTGCAGGTGGACTCCAAGGCCACGCTAGGCCTGGGCGGGGTGGCCGTGGTGCTGGGAGCAGTTATGGCTGCCATGGGCTTCTTCTCCTACCTGGGTATCCGTTCCTCCTTGGTCATCCTCCAAGTAGTACCTTTCCTGGTGTTGGCTGTGGGGGCTGACAACATCTTCATCTTTGTCCTCGAGTACCAGGTGAGAATGGAGTTCTCCACCCCTCCTACTGCCTCATCCGCTCTCAACACCACTTCCTGGCCAGACAGAACCGCAGCATCATTTTGCTAGATCTTGCAGATTCTGTGCTTTGACACCCTAGTTTATGCAAAGTGTGTTAGCCAGGTGCAGTTGCACGCGCCCTGTAGTTCCAGCTACTCAGGAGGTTGAGGCAGGAGAATTTTGAGTTTGAGCCTGGCCTGGGAAAAATAGTGAGACCCTGTTTCCATAAAAAAAAAAAAAAATAGAATGTGTTGACAAAAATGAGTTCATCCTGTGCCATCTGGAATTTGCAACAAGTAGGGAAAGCTTTCTGTGTCAGTACATTTATGCTGTGATGTAGCATTCCACAATAAGGAGAAATCATAATCAATTTAGCCTCCCCTGTGAATTTCCAGAGTTCCAGTGATGTTTGGAACAGGATTGCTATAGATAGCCCAGGTGAACGAATGAATAGAGCATTTCTCCAGAAAGTGTGGCTGTGGGGAGTGTTAAGAGTCTGTTCCCTACTCAGGAAGGACAGAGCAAATTCTTCTGGCCTGGCTGAGTCTCTGGGCTCATTGCCAGCTTCCTGTCAGCCTTCCCGGGATGGTGCCTTTCACGGGCTCTGCACTCTATTCCTGCTATTGTTATACAGAGGCTGCCTAGGAGGCCTGGAGAGGAACGGGAGGTCCACATTGGCCGAGCCCTGGGGAGGGTGGCCCCCAGCATGCTGTTGTGCAGCCTCTCTGAGGCCATCTGCTTCTTCCTTGGTAAGCCTGGGGCAGACCCTCCCTACCCAGGTGCTGGGCCTGTTGGATTAGTCTAGCGACCCAGGAGTTCTCAGAAGGCAGTGGGCACAGGGCAGACTTCCTTCCCTCTGCACCTTGCCGATATAGGCTCCCACCCTGGTCCTGAAGCGGGATTGCCTTGACAACCTTCTGCCCCCCACAGGGGCCCTGACCCCCATGCCAGCTGTGCGGACCTTTGCCCTGACTTCTGGCCTTGCTGTGATGCTTGACTTCCTGCTGCAGATGTCTGCCTTTGTGGCCTTGCTCTCCCTGGACAGCAAGAGGCAGGAGGTAGGGGCAGCTAGGCCAGGACCAAAGTACCTGCCCCTGGGTCTCCACCTTGGCAGGGAGAAAGGGTGGTCTCAGTGCCACAGAAATGGCCCAGAGAGTGGGGTAGGGGGAAGAGGCACTGCAATGGGGGTAAAGTATTTGGGCCACGTATTCCCCACTTTCTTGTAGAAAAAGAATTTCCTTTTAGCAATTTTGGGAAACATGATCAAACCTCTTAAAGTACATGAGGTGGATAAATAAAATACAGTTCAGTCTCAAACAATGCAGAGTCGGGTGCCAACTACCAAAGCAGTAAAAAACCTGTATAACTTTTGACTCCCCTAAAACTTAGCCAGTAAGAGGCCACGATTGCCCAGAAGTCTTAACAATGACATTAAATAGTTTTTACACATATTTTGTATGTTGTATTATACACTGTAGTCCTACAACAAAGTAAGCCAGAGAACATAAATAAATGTATTAAGACAATGATAAGGAAGGGAAAATATGTTCACCTTTCACCAAGTGGAAGTGGATCACCCAGCTCCATCCTTCTCATCTTCAGGTTGAGTGGGCTGAGGAGGAGCAGGGAGTGGAGGGGTTGGTTTTGTTGTCTCAGGGGTGGAAGAGGTGAAAGAAAATCTGAATATATAAGTGGAGCCATGCATGCACTTCAAACCCAAGTTGTTCAGGGAGTCCAGCTCTTGTTTCCATGATGGTATAAAATTCAAAGATATTTTATCAAGATAGAAAATAAATGCAAACAGCACACTGGCATATCCCCACGAGCAGTGCTGGCACGGGCCACTCCCAGAAGGTGACACTCCCTGGGATAGGGAGGCAGTTCCTGAGGTCTGCTCTGGGACCACCTTGCGGGGCTGTCTCCTCCTCTAGGCATCCCGGCTGGACCTCTGCTGCTGTGCCAAGCCCCAGGAGGTGCCCCCACCTAGCCAGACCGAGGGGCTCCTGCTCCGCTTCTTCCGCAAGGTGTACGCCCCCTTCCTGATGCACAGGCTCACCCGTGGGGTCGTGGTGAGTGGGTTTTGCACCACAGGGGACGGGGGACTGTGTGGGGACTTGGCCTTGGGGAGAGCAGGGTTGGGAGTGGAGAGGTTGCCCAGGTCCAGGTGCTAATACTTGGGTCTGACACTCAAGTCTACTCAACTCCAAAGCATTTGGCAGGATACCCTGACTGGCTCAAGTTTGTGGGAAAGTGGGGTACTACTGCACAGGGGGTTCTCATGCAGCAATTCCCTTCTCAGCTGCTGCTGTTTCTGGCCCTGTTTGGAGGGGGTCTCTACTTCATGTGCCACATCAGCGTCGGACTAGACCAGGAGCTGGCCCTGCCCCAGGTGAACCCAGGTCCTTCCCAGCCCTCAGCCCCCTGGGATTTGGTGAGGAGCAGCAGCACCCAGCAGGCAGGGGCCAGCCACATGAGCCCATGGTGTGACTGGCAGTGCAGAATTGCTTGTCCCCTTGGAAGTGCCCACAGTGGACCTTGGGAGAGAAGTCACATTTGTGTATAAAAAGCGCAAGAGCCATGTGCCAGCCCCAGGCCACACTAATGGAGGCCACAGATGACTGGCCATGGAGAATGACCAATGCCTTGCTGAGAGCCTGCCCTCTGCTTAGTGCTGTGAACACTCCAGTCCTGGTGCCCGAGGAGGGCAGGGGCTCAGAGGAAGGAAAGCCTGCATGGTTAGAGGGGACCTCTAAGGTTGCACAGGATTTGCAGAGGAAAATGTCAACAGATTCACCTGGGGGGGTTGAATCCAGGTGTGTTTCCTGGGCAACCATGGGGTGGGACAGGAGTGAAGGACAAGCTGGAGGAAGGGAGCATGATGGGGGAGGGGCCTGATCGCCAGGCCTAGGCCGGAAAGTGTGTGGCACAATGTGTCAGCAAGCCCAGGACCCATGGCTTATCTGGATGTGCACCAGGGGTGGTATGGGCTGGTGGCAGCAAAGTCTGAGACACATGGCCGGACTGAGTGACCAGTTTCTAGGGAGAGGGAGGGAATGGTGGAGGCTCGCTCTGTAGGACTACTCGGGAGAGCTGTGATGGAGGTTTGGATGAGGGTCTGGGTACTGGCAGGAGCCCCAGAGGGAGCAGGCAGGTTTGCAGCCAGTGGCAGGGCTGAGTGGGGTGTGGCTGGGGCAGATTTTAGGTGGTGCTGGCCCAAGATGTTGAAAGTGAGGTGAGAAAGGGGAGCAGCCGGCTCAGAACTATAGCTTCTGGTGATCATATGGAGGGAGAGCATGTAGGGAAGCCAGCAAGGGCCACAACATGACCTCCCACCTACAGAACCAGGGCTGTATCACAGGGTGGAGGCAAAGAGGCTCCCCAGTGCCCTGAAAGTAAGAAGGAAGGAGGTGGCCAGGCACAGTGGCTCATGTCTGTTAATCCTAACACTTTGGGAGGCTGAGGTGGGAGGCTGGAAGGATTGCTTGGAGCCAGGAGTTTGAGACCAACCTGAGCAGCACAGCAAGACTCTGTCACTACAAAAAATAGAAAAATTAGCAAAAAAAAAGCTAGGTGTGGTGGTACACACCTGTAATCTCAGCTACTCAGGAGGCCAAGGCAGGAGGATTGCTTGAGCCTAGGAGTCTAAGGTTGCAGTGAGCTATGATCACAGCATTTCACTTTAACCCATGCAACACAGGGAGACCCTGTCTTAAAAAAAAAAAAAAAAAAAGAAAAGAAAGAAAGAAGAAAAAAAGAAAAGAAAAATAACAACAAAAAAATGGAGGAAGGAAGTGATGGGCTGCAAGACTTCAGTGAAGTTTTATGTTGATGGGCTTTGTTTATTTTTCTGTTGGGGATATTTGTTTCTTATTGCTTTTTAAAAATTATTTTTTTCCCAATTTTTTTATTTTAGCAAAATACATATGAAATTTACCATGCTAATCAATTTTTTTTGAAAAAAAAAACCTTTTATGTAATAATTTTCTTCTCTTCTTCCTTTCTTTTCTCTTTCTTTCTTTCCTTGTTTCCTTCCTTCCTTCCTTCCTTGCTTCCTTCCTTCCTTCCTTCCTTCCTTCCTCCCTCTCGCCCTCCCTCCTTCTCTCCTTCCTTCCCTCCGTCCCTCCTTCCCTCCCTCCCTCCCTTATTCATTCATTCATTTCTTTCTCTCTCTCTCTCTCTCTCTGTTTCTCTCTCTCTCTCTCTCTCTCTCTCTCTCTCTCTCTCTCTCTCACTTTCTTTCTTTCTTTCTTTCCTTTTTTGACAGGGTCTTATTCTGTTGCCTGGGTTGGAGTGCTGTGGTAGCATCATAACTCACTGCATCTCAGACTTCTGTGCTCAAGTGATCCTCCTGCCTCAGGCTCCAAAATAGCTGGGACTACAGGCGCCCACCACCCTATCTAGCTAATATTTTCTATACTTTGTACAGATGGGGTCTCACTCTGTTGCTCAGGATACTTCTTAACCATTTTAAGTATACAGTTCAGTGATATTAAATACATTCATATTATTTAACCATCACCACTATCCATTTCTATGACTCTTTTCTTCTTGCAAAACTGATACTATACCTAATGAACAATGGATTCCCCTTCTCTCCTCCCTCCAGCCTCTGGCAACCACCACTCTACTTTTTGTCTCTATGAGTTTGACCATTCTAGGCACCTCATGTAAGTGGAATAATACACTATTTGTCCTTTTGTGACTGCCTTATTTCACTTAGCAGGATGCTGTAGCATGTGTCAGAATTTCTTCCTTGTTAAGATTGGATACTATTCCTTTGTGCGTATATACCACATTTTGTTTATCCATCCATCTGTTATTGGATACGTGGCTATTGTGAATAATGCTGTTATGAACATGAATGTTTGAATCCCTGCTTTCAATTCTCTGGCTATCTACCCAGAAGTGGAATTGCTGCATCATATGGTAATTATGTTTTTCATTTTTCAAGGACTCTTTATACTGTTTTCCACATCAGCTGCAACATTTTACATTCCTACTAGCAGCACACAAGGTTTCCAATTGCTTTATATCCTTGCCAACACTTGTTCTTTTCTGTTTTGTTTTTTTAATTTTAATAATAGTCATCCTATCAGATGTGAAGTAGTATCTCCGTTGTAGTTTTAACTTGCATTTCTGTAATGATTAGTGATGTTGAACATTTTAAAAAAGTGCTTATTGGCCATTTGTTGTTGATGTTTGCCCCCACTGACTTCCTTAGAATCTGGTTTCTTTCTCTCTTTCTTTCTGTCTTTCTTTCTTTTTTGTAGAGACAGAGTCTCATTTTATCACCCTTGGTAGAGTGCCGTGGCACCGTGGCGTCACACTGCTCACAGTAACCTCCAACTCCTGGGCTTAGGCGATTCTCTTGCCTCAGCCTCCCAAGTAGCTGCAACCACAAGCACCAGTACAATGCCCGGCTATTTTTTTTGTAGCAGTTTGGCTGGGGGCCGGGTTGGAACCCACCACTCTTGGTATATGGGGCTGGGGCCCTACCCACTGAGCCACAGGCGCCACCCAAAGGAACAACAGCATTTAATTCATGCACGCATGTTTCTGATAGTGGGATTTAATCCAGTTGTGAATTGTGCAATCCCACAGGAACAGATGGACCAGATACCTGTCCGTGTTCTAGGGAATCCTTAGCAAGCTTTCGAGGGCCATCGGGCAGGAACAGGAATGAATTAAGAGATTATACACCCTAGAAAGTGCTTAAAATGTCGCTTCTCTATTTTACTAATTAAATAGACATCCGCCAGGCTTAATGAGGAAGCTAAATGAACCATCAAGTTGGGAATAAGGCTGGCTTTATCTTGGGAAAGCTAAGGGGACCTAACAAGGACATGTTGGCTTAGAGAGGAGCAGCCAAAGCTTCCTGCTCGTCTGGAAGAACCAGGAGTGATCAGACTGTCCCCTTGTGCTAAAGCAGTGGTTCTCAACCTTCCTAATGCCACCACTTTTAAAAATAGTTCCTGTGGGTCACGACCCACAGGTTGAGAACCGCTGTGCTAAGGGAACAGGGCCCCCCTGCAGGTTGGAGTGCATAGGCTGTGGCTGTGGCAGCAGTTCTTACCTCAGACTCCTCCTCTCCCGTCGTCGACGTTTTCTTTGAAGACTTAGACTTTCTGCTCTCAGCAGATGATGCACTCATGGACTCAGACTGTGGCCTCGGAACCGATATGGACCTGGACGGGGGCCTGGGCTGTGAGGACAGTGGAGACACAGAGGTGTCTCTCACCTTGAATGATCGCCGGCTCTGGCATGCAAAAAGAAGTAACTTGGTTATTCTCCTTTCATTCCTCAGATCCGTGTCCTCTCCCACGCCCAGTTCCAAGGGTCTGTTCTTGCTCCCTGGCCCACAGTACGCACCCTGCCTGTACTTGGTTTGCTCCCATCTCCACTGGTTGAATGGGCCCTGGCTTCCTAAAAAAAAAACAAACAAAAAAACTGATCAACAGGTCAATGTTCTTTTGAAGCACCTGGAAAGGTGGGGTCTTAGGGGAGGGACGTGGGGGTGGTCGTCTGAGGTTTGTATTAAAGAAGGAAGGATGGAGGGAAGGAGACGGTGGAAAGGGACCTGCAGGATGCACTTCTCAGTCCCCACGCCTGCCTACTCCTTCCTCTCAACAGTTGGTTCCCCCTTGCCCAGTCACACTTCTGGCCTCACTTCCAAGAATTTTGTCTTTTAGTCTCCGAAGTCAGAAACTGAAAAGCCTCAATATGGTATGTATAGATTTTTTCAATCCAGATGCCAAAATAAGAGCACAGAGAACTTAACCAACCTTGCTGCTTTGGCTGATCCTTTTTCTTGATTCCATGTCTTCTTTCTGCTTAATAATCTGTAAAATTAAAGAACCATATCATTTGTTATTATTCGTAAAGATTATAATAGCAGAATTTTCTATAAAACTTCCATAAGAAATGAAAAAGTAGCATTTTAAATCATTGACATCCAAAAAACTATTGTGAGAATACAAGAATACAACTATTGAATGAGACTTAAGAGAAAACAAGCTTGTATCCAGAAAAAAAACATTTAAAAAAATAGAGATATATAAAATTGCAAATATTTAAGGTAATTAGCATGTATTCATTGCTTTAAATATCAGAGATTATGAAAAAACATGCATTGTCTTCTTATGAGATGTTTGCTACATTATTATAATAGCTATAAATTCTAGGTCTAAGATCTTTTTGAGATATTTAAGACAACTTAAGAGTCAAACTTGAATAATATAATGAATGAAATTTTACTCTAGAAATCAAGTTTAATTTCCAGGCCTAAGGCATTGTATCAAAAAATGTATTATTAATGCATGCTCCCATAATTTTAAGATTTTGTTCATAAAATCAGTTTATGGGCAAATGCCAGTGATTCTATTAATAACTATGGGCAATCTTGTTTGAAATTAAACAGTGATGGCTCTGCACCTGTAGCTCAGTGAGTAGGACACTTACACCGAGGCTGGCAGGTTTGAGCCCGGCCTGGGACTGACAAACAATAATGACAATTCCAACCAGAAAATAGCCAGGCATTGTGGCTGGTGCCTATAGTGCCAGCTACTTGGGAGGCTGAGGCAAGAGAATTGCTCAAAGCTCAAGAGTTTGAGGTTACCGTGAGCTGTGACGCCACGTTACTCTACCGAGGGCGACATAATGAGACTCTGTCTCAAAAAAAAAAAAAAAAGGAAATTAAACAATGGTGAAAAATACATCTAACCATTAATCTCATTGGCATCCAAATGGCAACTACAATTGGATTTTCAAAACTCTCTTTCACCTACTTGAGAAAGCAGAATTTAGTAGAGAGAGTATCTTATGATACCTTACAGTCTGGGAGGATAGTTATTGATGCTCATGGAAGATATTCATGGCCATTTAGACAGTCTCAGCATATTAAAACTCAAGCCTCACACTGTCCTTCCTGACTTAAAGATGGGGATGTATTCTGAGGTCTGCTTTGTGATTTCATCATTGTGCAAACATCACAGAGTGTATTTACACTAACCCGGATGGTACAGCCTACTACACACATAGGCTATATGGTACAGTCTCTTGCTATCAGGCTACAAACCTGTACAGCACATGCTATAATAAATACTGTAAAAAAATGTAATACAATGATAAGTATTTGTGTCCTTAAATGTATCTAAACATAGAAAAGGTACTGTAAAAATGCCGTATTATGAGCTTATGGGACCAACCTCTGTATATGCATTTCATTACTGACCAAAGTTAAGCAATGCATGACAGTGTTGGAGTCAAGCTCCATTAGAATGGGTTAAAAATCATTTTTTCCATACTACTATGAGAAGTTGCTAAAAATATTTAACAAATCATCTCTCATTCATTAAAAAAAGTACTTTCTGAGTGTATTCTGTATGCCAGGCAGTATTCTGGTGCTGAGTGTGCAGTGCTCAACAAAGCCCACGGTGAAATAGACTGTAATGGCGGTGGGACTAATTCAGACAGAATGGGCAGGACTGGCCTCCTTGGAGGAGAAGGCAATTTGGTCAAGAACTAAATAATAAAAAGGAGTAAAGTCAAAATGTGAAAAGTAAAAATAAGCGGGACTAGGGGTATGAGGGGGAAATCTCTGTACCTCCCCTCACTTTTGCTGTAAACCTAAAACTGCTCTTTAAAAGAAAATATGTGAAGAACATTCTGAGCAGAAGAAACAGCATGTCAGAGACCCCAGAGCAGGGAAAAGATGAGTAGATGTACTAGGGTCAAGGAGAAGGTGCAAAGCTTGGATTTTATTTTATTTTATTATTTATTTATTTTTTGAGACAGAGTCTTGCTCTGACACCCCGGGTAGAGTGCGGTGGCATCAAAGCTCATAGCAACCTCAAACTCTTGGGCTCAGGTGACCCCCTTGCCTCAGCCTCCCAAGTAGCTGGGAGTATAGGCACCACCATGCCAGCTAGTTTTTCTATTTTTGGTAGAAACAGGATCTCACTCTTGCTCAGGCTGGTCTCAAGCAATCTATCTGCCTTGGCCTCCCAGAGTGCTAGGATTATAGGCGTGAGCCATCACGCTCAGCCTCTTGAATTTTTTTTTTTAATTAATTAATTTTTTTATTGTGGAGAAGGGGTGGGGAAAGAAGGTGGGGGAAGAGGTGCGTGACAGGGTGGGGCCAGTGGCATGGTACCACATTGGCTGTATCTAGGTAGAAGCAGTTTCAGGCCGGGCCTTGCTGAGTCGTTGCTACGCGGGAGTAGCTCAATGGATCTACTTGTAGTCAGGCTCGGGAAGTTGCACTAGGCCTCAGGCACGTGGCAGGGCCCAACAATTCCCTCTTTTGTTTTTTGTATGATGGAAAAACATAGCCCCTGTCTTAGGTTGCCTGCTCTTGCAGTTTCAGTCTTACCCGCCATGGGGATACAAACATCAATGGTTTGGTCCCTGTCTTAGGTTGACTGAATGCAGAGTGATCTTACCCGTCTTTGGGTACTATGAATGTAATCCACCATGCAGCCT